>JAFFST010046659.1:119194-130324 GCA_022414735.1 Noturus placidus
TCGGATAGCAGAGCTTCTCACCCTATCCCTAAGGGAGAGGCCAGCCACCCTCCTGAGAAAACCCATTTCGGCCGCTTGTACCCGCGATCTAGTTCTTTCGGTCATTACCCAACCTTCATGACCATAGGTGAGGGTAGGAACAAAAATTGCCCGGTTTGAGAGCTACTACAATGTTAACAAGCTGCTTGCGTTTCTAGACGGAAGTTGGAAGTTGAGAGTTTGCCCACCAGTCTTTCCGAGCGAAGAGGCTTCAGAAAATATGGCGGCATTTCCAGTACGGGAACATTGTGCTCATCGACACTCCATTCGAGTGCACTGGAACATGATTTTGCGATTGAGACAGAACTTAAAATGGCCGACTCCCTGATCAGTGCCCTAGTATTGAACCAGGGCGCTGATTGAGACGCACCCGGAGTGTATTATTACCTATCTATTACATGGGAAGTGGTGGCTCAGTGGTCTACATATTCATATTGGAACCTCTAGAGTTAGTGTTTTGTTTTTTTATTATTTGCTTCTCTTGAAGGTTCTCCAGGAAGTGATCATAAAAAGTTTGAGATCACAGGATGAAACCGAGTCCCGTTATATAGTTGTACTCGTTATGGTTCTAAAGCTTTGGGAATTTAGATGCAGATGACTTCTTTACGCCGAAGCGACTGTTGCGTCCATCCACGCCAAGTGATAATTACAGCTATGCCTGTAATAAAAAGGCTGAACGACAAGAAGCAACACAACGTTCCAGTCTCATTAACACACATGGTGTGCAGGCGATGGTCTCACACACACACACACACACACAAGTAGCGCACAACACACTCCAGCACGGCTAATTAGACGAGGGATCTGAGAGCACGTGCTGCGATTCTAAACTCAACACAAAGCGTTTTATTCACACCAGGCGTTTCTCACAGCGGCGGCCTGATCGAATTGATTTATTTCTCGTCGACACGATCTTACTTTACGTTTAGATCGGACAAACAAAGAGCCGGGAAAAATGAAGACCTTTGACTGGCAGGCATATTCAAACTACACCACGTGCCGAGAAGGTGTAGATTACAGCTTGTTCGTTCAATAGTTTTAGCGTTAATCTGGTGTAGACGTAGCAGAGTTCATACTTGTGAAGTATGATCAAATGAACATTTCGAGCAAAAGTTTGTCTAGCTTTGGCCCTTATGGAAAAATTGCAACAAATACAATCGTGTGTAAAAAAAAAAAAAAAAAAAAGAAAGAAAGAAAGAAATCACGTATGTTAAACGAAATATTGTGTGGAAATAATCATGTAAAAAAAATAATCATGTGATAATACTTGAATCAAGTGTCAAAATTATGTGAGAATCAATTAATCATGAGTAAACAATATTGAATAAACAAATGTGTAAATAAAATAATAAATGGGGAGGGACAGGTGAGAATCAATGACTCGTGTAAAAAAAATTCCTATTTAATAATAGAAGAATCGAGTAAAAGTGATCACGTGATCAACGTGTCGGGGTCTCGCTCATTAAAGAAGGCTGCTGCATGGACTTTCAAAGTTAAGAGCTTTATTCTGAATCTGAAATGAAAGGAGAGAAAAGGGAAAGAAGAGTCCAAATAAAATCTTCAGTAACGTATACAGCAGTATTGCATGAACGCCTCTGGATAAATTTCTCCACTCGAACGCATTAATGTGAAATTACAGAGTAGGAACTGGTTTCAGTGAGTGTGTCTGTGTGTGTCGTGCTTTGATGGATGAGTTTGGACAGACGAGTGCCAGCACTGACGTACGGCATTAGGATCAGAGCGGCGGCACACCGGAGACATGACTATAATACTCTCACTCTCTCTCATTAAAGTTACATTTAATGTTCACAAAACAAGTTACACCCTGTTCTTACTTAAGTTATAGCAGCAATAAATGATCATTCCCTCACCAGCCTCTCTTATTTTCTCTTGACATTAATAAGGCGAGAAAATTTTATTTATTTTTAAGTACACTGTGATGTTACCGCAAAAACTTAAAGCCTAAATAACTCGGCCCTGAAGACGTCGGAATACTTCAAGTTAAAGCTTTTATGCTGACACTGGAGACTCCTTCCATGAGGTAATTAAACGCTTCCTTACCGAAAACGTCCACGCGTTATTAATCCGTTAACATGGCCGTACGTGCAAGTGATGACGTAGTAGAACCATGCTATTTGCAGCTGCACTAGAAATTTACTTATCCGACAGTTTCAGTATCAGTATTACATTTACATTTATTCATTTAGCAGACGCTTTTATCCAAAGCGACTTACAAATGAGACACACTCACACACCAATGGGAGCAGAGCTGCATGCAAGGTGCTAGCTTGCCATCGGGGGCAACTTAGGGTTCAGTGTCTTGCCCAAGGGCACTTCGGCCCTTGGGCAACCCTACGATTAGTGGATTAGTGGACAACATGCTCTACCGACTGAGCCACAGCCGGTGGCCACAGATAATTCATATTACAAATGAATTATCTTATCGTGGCAAGTCTGTTATAAGATTCGTCAAGACGCTGTTGGGTTTCTGTGTGTAGAGTATCGTGACTCTGTATTTAGCTGCTGTTGAGCAGAACGATGGGAAATGTGGAGGAGTGTGAGCCCCCTGCTGGCCAAACAATTCACACCTCTTCTGATAATAACTGTATACAAATGCAACACATAAACCTAGTAAATAAAATAACAATAAATAAATATATCTACATTCATTTGAGCCAGTAACCACTACTGAGGAGTGTGACATCACAAATAAATGCATTGCTCAACACAGGTACAAGCAAAACAGGCTTGAATTTCATTTTTTGGCATAAATGAAGGCAACAAATGCGGTTTAATATCTATCTCCCTCACGTAAAGGAGAAAACCCATCAGGAAAACAGTGCTTAAAGCTATTTTCAAAACTCTCCTCCAAACTCCACTGCTGTCCAAACCTTGCATTCTGAAGGCAACAGAACAGCTTTAAAAACTCCTGATCTTCAGTAACATCAAACAACCAAAGCATTCATTAGCGCTGTACCCAAGAGCACCCGGTTCCAAATTTATCCGAAGTGTCTAATGGGAAAAGTGGTTTGGCAGAAAATGCGTTTCTCTTCTGGTTTGTCAGGAAAAGCAGCAGGAAATGAAAAGAAACGCCTAATCAGTGGAAAACGCAATGCAAATAAAGTCTAATTGAAACAGCCTCGATAACTTTTCATTTTCATAAACACCTCAGCTGTGGATAGAACGTATCTGTCTCACCGGACAAAAAAAAAGGCAAAAAGCTTTGCTCGGAAATCACTCAGGCGCATTTTATCGCCGCACGAGACGAAACCTATAACGAGGTCTGAACTGAAAGCGTTCCGTTGTTCTTCCCTACTTCTTCTCGTTGCCTCGTAACACGTCCAGGGCCATCTGATAGCATCATCTGAACCACGCTCAACTAAATCTAAAAGCTCTCTCCCTTAACCCAGAGCTCATTACAATCCAACACGATCGCTCTCGGTCCTGTCTCATTACCACACGACCTGGGAAATTACTGACCAGTTCCAAAGTGAACATTATACAAGCAGCACAGTGATAAGGTGTCGAGATGTGTGAGCATAGAGAGGATTTAAGTCAGGGATCACATCCTGGATACTGCCTGAATTTATTTGGAGTACAGACTTGCATATTGTCACAGAAAACAAGGGGGGGGACATAATTACGGGCTCCCACCTGGCAGAACCAACAAAAGGTTCATACTATCATCAGGAGATCGGGAGTCCATGGCCAGGAGCCAAGGAAGCATAATTGCTCTCTGGGTGGGAGGGAAGTCATTACCAACACTAGCCAATCACGGGTGATCTGTCACGATCAGCTCTTTCCTTCGAGTTAATTGCGCAAGTTAGTTAATTGGAACGTCTGCGTTAGCCCTCACCTATCGTGGAAATTGAGGAGAACTGGCTGGGTCGAAATTAAATTGGGACCTGATTAAATTGGGGGAAATAAACATCCAATACCAACATCCATAAGCCTAGTGTACTCTGTCCTGCAAGCGAATGAATGAAAGACTTCTACTTTCATTTAATTAGTAATCCACCACCACATCAGAGCCTGCGTTCTTCCCCTGTTTTTGTCCAACGCTGCCCTAATCACAGCTCCACCACTTCATTAGATCACCATCAATGCACTTCAAATACAACCTAATGAGCTTTTAATTACTGCTTTATACCTGAGGGTGGACAAGAGCGGTGCAAGAGAATGAACGACCTTTCCCGTTTCACGAGACGGCTTACGTCCGGAGAGGGTTCTTTGTGTTAATCTTACAGAAATAAGTCAAAAATACAGTAGCTATTATGGCACTCGGTTCGTTACATGCATGACTGAGCAATGCAGATTACTCCTGGCTAATCTAGTAATCTAGTGCTTCATGCTCACTATTCTTACTACACCATGAACATGAGGAAGTAGCAGCTGTTTCTCATTGTACACCACTTTACAATAACTCAGACCACTGCTTCATTAATGTTTCAGGTCAGCATGGAATCGGTACCATTTGCCCGTGAGAGTTCAGTACGCTTGACGGAGTGTGAAAGCTGCTTTCTATCCCGAGAGTGGTCCAGAGGACTGATCACCGGTCTACATGAAAACGATGGGTTTGGGGCTCGTGTCAACCAAACCGTATCTGAGGATCACGGTGTGTGGTAAATTCCTCAACCCGTGATATTGTGTGATGATATGCACTGCATACGGCGGGGTGGGGGGTTGGAAACAATCACGACGCAGTGAGCTATGAGTCTCATCTTTTTTGTCAGGACTGACGAGTTAGCCGCAGTTGGGGAAAGATCTACGCTTAATAAATCCAACCTGACGATCTGCGCACACCTTTATTCGCGTTGCACTTTTTTTTTTGTTTCAAACAATTACAATGAAAATCTCAAATCAGTCGAATCATGAATTTCAGCTTCATCTTTCTTTACGTCAAAGTCACATCAAAGCTCTAAAGTCACTTCACATAAAAGTTCTGACATAAGCCTTCAATTCTCCAGCATAGCGAGAAAAATATTGATGCAATGCTTATGATTGTTGTAAATGTTCTAATTAAGAGAACTTTCTGCTTTGTTATTGTCAGTAGAACGTTTCTGTTCATTGCACATCCAGGCTGATTAAATCCAAATAAACACGTCCATAAATAAGGCATGAAGTCGTCAGCGCAGAGCGGTTTGGGGTTTGAGCTGTTTGGGGAACATTTAAATTTAAATTGGAGCGAAAGAATAATTTTACGCATCCTTCTGAAAACTTCTTAAAGCCAAATATAAACAGTTGAGTGTTTGATATTCTGAGACAAGTCCTTATTTATATACAGACAACCAATTAAATATGCTGCCAGTGATTATAACGTACAAACCACCACCATGACAAAAACTGTGAGAGAGATAATGATGTTACTCTCATAGTCACAGCAAATTACAACAACAATAATAATAATAATATTATTATTATTATTATTATTATTAATAATAGGGGTGCACGGTGGCTTAGTGGTTAGTACTTCCGCCTCACACCTCCAGGGTCTAGGGTTCGAGTCCTGCCAGGGTCATGTGTGGGCGGAGTTTGCATGTTTTCCCCGTGTGTTGGGGGTTTCCTCCGGGTACTCCGGTTTCCTCCCCCAGTCCAAAGTCATGCATGGTAGACTGATTGGCGTGTCTAAAGTGTCTGTAGTGTATGAATGGGTGTGCGAGTGACTATGTGAGTGTACCCTGTGATGGACTGGCACCCTGTCCAGGGTGTAACCCTGCCTTGTGCCCGATGCTCCCTGGGATAGACTCCAGGTTCCCCGTGACCCTGAAAAGGAGTAAGCGGTTGAAGATGGATGGATGGATGGATAGTAATAGTAATAATAATCTTATATGTATTATTATTATTACTATCAATAATAATAATCATAATAATATAAGATTATTATTAATAGTAATAATAATAATAATCGTATATTATTATAATTATTATTATTATTATTCCTTATTAGTTGTTTTTTAACAGATTCTGCTTATTATTATTATTATTATTAATAATAATAGTAATAATAATAATCTTATATTTATTATTATCATTACTATCAATAATAATAATAATAATAATAATAATATAAGATTATTATTATTAATAGTGATAATAATCTTATATTATTATTAATAATAATTATTATTATTATTAATTATTAGTTGTTTTTTAACAGATTCTGCTTATTATTATTATTATTATTATTATTATTATTATTATTATTGACAGCCCATAGAACCGTGCGGTAAAAACTTGTGAAATTTGGTGCACAGCTTCAGAACATATTCAGCTACAAATACACCAAACCTAGGCCTCAAGCTTCCAAAGCTCTAGCGCCACCAACAAGTCAAAATTTGGACAAATTTCAAAGAACATTTTTCCCCATAACTTTTGAACCATTCAATGCAATACAGTGTCCCTAGTTTCATAGGATCATGTTCATTGTGTCACGTTGGGTGGAATGAGGCGGAAACAGGCGCAGACTGGCTTTACGCTGATTTATTAAATCAAACTTTAGAGCAACACAAAATAATACCAAAACCAGCACGAAACTCAGAAAAAAGGGTTAGGAACAAAAACTCTTCCACTAGAAAACATGAAAACAAAACCTGCTTCTCAGGCATAGAAACAAGGAACAAAAACGGACCTCTCAGGTAAACTTCACAACAGGAAACAGGAGTCTATGAGACACGCATAAACACACGCACAACGAAAGACAAAACTCTGTGCTCTACTAGCACTATATATACACAACCCTAGTGTTCGTTAACAAGAACAAGGCACAGGTGTCAGAATCCACGTCACCCTGAGTGAACCCACGTGACCAGCAGTGGCTGCTGGGAAATGGAGTCCACTGGCACACTGAGGATGGTCACTGCCAGTGTTCGGCCACCAGAGGCGGTCCCGGTCCCCGGGGCAGAATGTTCCAGGCAGAATCCAGGGGCCGAGGCAGTCCTGGCTGCGTAGTCAAGGGCTGGAACTTCCCTCCCGGAGATGGAGTCCGAGGTGCAGCCTCTGTTGGCTCAGGAACATCTGACGCCTCCCACCAAGGCTCCGGAACACAGGATGTTCTCCCTTCGGTCTCTGTCGTACTGGATGCCGCCCAGTTAATTCCAGGTTGGACAGTCGCTGGGCCTGGACACAAAACGACAGAGGTTACTGGGCTTACCTCTCTCAAGGGCTCGGGGGCGCAGGACGACGCTGCCGCCTGCCGGGACACCGGAACGCAGGACGACGCCTCCTGCCGGGACACCGGAACGCAGGACGACGCCTCCTGCCGGGACACCGGACCGCAGGACGACGCCTCCTGCCGGGACACCGGAACGCAGGACGACGCCTCCTGCCGGGACACTGGAACGCAGGACGACGCCTTCTGCCAGGCGGATACCTCCCCCTCGGCCTCAGTAGCGACGATGGCGGCCTCGTTAGCCCAGGGTGAGGTCACCGCATTGCCTGGACACAGCGGAGCAGATATTAAGGGGTTCCAGGGCATTAGCTTAGGTGTGGTTCTCAGACGTCGATGAGACGTGACCCGTAGTGAACCCACGTGACCAGCAGTGGCTGCTGGGAGATGGAGTCCAACGGCACACTGAGGATGGTCACTGCCAGTGTTCGGCCACCAGAGGCCACCAGATCCAGCCATGGTACGGCTGGCCAACAGGGGGAATCGTGACACATTGACACAATGATGTCCACCTAACTAGATCTTAGATTTTGTTAAAAACAAATCTGCCAGTGAAGTCACCAATCAGGAAGTAATGCCATCTCGTTAATGACTTTACGTACTGTATCGTCATGAAATTTGGTAATTGTCTTCAGGACTATGACCTGAGGCTACACAAAATATTTCACAACAGTGCTACTTACATGTCAAAATTTACAATGACATGTAGAGAATACCTGAAACTAATCAGTGTTTTCGCTACTCCTCCTACAAATTACACCCAAAAATCATCAAATTTCATGACAGCACCACTTACTGGTCAAAAGTTACAATAACATGCCAAAAACTGTTCCATCCAAGTGCCATTTTTGCTACTCCTTCTCTAAATTTTGTCCAATATTCACCAAATTTGGCACACATCATCTTGAGACCTGTCGAAACAAAAGTGAACAAAGGAACTTCTGATATTCAAAACTGTCCTCCCATAAAGGACTGGCAAATGCATGAAACTACAAATCATTCTTGAATCCCTTTGCCTATAGTTATGGCTGTGCTTTCATGCTTTTGCAACAATTGTAGTGTGTCTGCGAGGGTTCTTGGCCCACGAAAATGCTGTTTGCACCTTTAATTATTATTATTGTACATAATAATCCTACGAGTAAGCTTTATTCACGCACTCCTCTGTGGCTGGAGTTTATTGACAGCCCACTGAGACCAAGCACCTAAAAATGTCAGGGTTTCGACTTCACAGTGTTCGACTTGTCCAACCTCTGTTTTAAAGGTCAGCGTGCCACCCCATAGATCTCACGCAGTGCTTCAAATGATGACTGACACACTGGAACTGGCTTGGTTACAAAAAATCAGATGCGCAGCAAACGACCACAAAGTTTGCCAAAAAACGGTGGTTACAAAGGGTGGAAACACTTCCAGTTTGTTCCACCATCATACAGGCCTAACATTAAGAACATTCCTACTTGCTAATTGCATTCCTTATGAGAAGCGAAGTAAATGACGGGCCGAATTGACAGAGGCGGTGGCATTTTATTTGGCAAAAGACATGTTGCCGTTTTGAACTGTCAAGAAGTAAATATTCAGGCAAACGATCCATAAACTGGACGCAAGATATATACATGTCTACGAGGAAGTATTCGCCGTGGTAGGTTACACATATACACACATATATATATACACACATATATATACACATATAATATATATATATATATATATATATATATATATATATATATATATATATATATCGTCACCGATATCGTTAACGCAATAAATACCAGAAAATCGTGATATAGTTTTAAGTGCATAAGCCCATATCGCCCAACCTTACCCTGCATCACCTGTATAATAAGGAAGACCTGCTCATAAAGAAGAGCCTGTGGAATGGGAGAAACTTCCCGGGGCAACCGGTAACGGTTTCATCCAGCGTGAAATATGAATCAGCTCATAAAACGAACGAATCATTCGGTGTCTGTGAAATGCTGCACTGTAAACGATCCGAGAGATCCCTGAGCAATCAGAAATACCACATGACCTTCAAAGTCCTTCGGTTCGAAATCATCTTTTGTCTAGGCAAGCTCTATCAATTCGTTTCAAAGGAATGAAACTCATCAGGATTCGATGTTACGGGGAAATAATAAACGACAAGGTGGTGCGATGAAGCGTCACAGTGCGTCCTGAAAAGTTTTATACCACCTACGTTTGTCTCTTAGCGTTTTATATCCAATCGTCAATCGTCGCGTTGTTTTGGGAATTAAAGAATGACACTTGTTTTATTTATTTACTTTATTCATGTATGGTTACAAGTTCTCACTTACGTTATAGTAGCCCTTTGTTTTCCCCTGTAGCTTGTCATGTTACAGACATAGCGCAAAGTAAAGAGTGACTTCGGAAAAATGACTTCATTACCCCTGACAGTTACAAAGTGCTAACACTTTAGACTCCTTCCATAAACATTAAGTAAACATAATATCTTTACAGAAAACGTCATATCAGCAGTTACATTGGTCTGGGTAAGTTGTTACTATAGAAACAAACACTACTTTTTTTCCATAATGAAATATTACATTACATTACATTAATAAACACGCAGCATGGTAAGAAATAGTTTATTACCAAACTTTAATCTCTGTCATTTATATAACTCCCATATCGATTTACATTATAGGATCATTAACAGATATTATAATAAATCGCTAAATATAGTGCTAGAAATACTTTACTACTGAACCGTACAGTGTTACCTTTATTATTATTATTTATATAATTTCTGTACCGTTTTCATCATATTACAGCTCCAGATCTTGCTTGCTATTCACAACCAATTTAAGACATTAGCTTCCCGCACATTTTTGTCACATTATGGGAACATGGATAATAGCGCTAACCTGATTAGCATAAATATCCTAATCTTATAAAAGTGAAGCCTCTCAGACAAACTTGCATTGAGTGACGAGTGGAGAGCTGGGAGATTTAAAAAAAAAAAAAAAAAAACCCACAACTCCCGGCATCATAAAAAGGTTTTCAGACGCTCGGCTTATTAAAACCATTACACCGCTATGGAATAACGAGGATATGAGATTGGGGTGGGATTTCTGTACGTCTGTCTATTGAAGTGCAGTTCTTTTCATTTACACTTTCAAAAACACCATCAGAAGATGTCTCATGAAGAAAAGAAAAGGGGGGGGGGGTTCTTCATTAAAGCGTGTTGAAGCATTGTCGTCTAAAAGAAGACATCAGACTGGGTTTTAAGCAGCGCTCATGACATGGTGTCGATTTTTGACGAGCTTGTTAACAGAAGCGACACGACAACAAAGCCGTGCCTCGGCGTCTACACGGGAGCTGTCGTGATGACGGGTGGAACTCTTTGACGTTGTCTTTAGTTTTGTAAATATTCAATTGTCGAACGCTGTGGAGGAGTTGTTCGCATTTATTTCCATGTGGTTATCTGAACGCAAACGCGTTCACATCATGTTGCACTGTGACGAAGAGATGTTGACTATGTGTGAATTTTTCCCTTTTCTTTTTTTTTTTTTTTTTTTTTAAGTAAAAATAATATTTACAGCCTCTTGGAGTTGTTCTGCCATGAATTACTCGCGTCCGACATTCAAATGGACAAGGTCACTATTAGCCAGCTGGCACTAGATCAGCTAACATGTAAATTCCAGGATGGTGTGACGTGATTTTTTTTTTATTTCGTTATTTATTTATTTTTAAATAAGAACACACTCGCACGCTAGTTAGCATTCTTAGACGGTACAGTTCTATCTACAACGCATTAACCAAATCAATGTATGGATTACATGTTCTACCTCTTCATTACAGATCTTCCATCCATCTTCAACCGCTTACTCCTTTATCGGGGTCACGGGGGAACCTGGAGACTATCCCAGGGAGCATCGGGCACAAGGCGGGGTACACCCTGGACAGAG
>JAFFST010046659.1:134781-149720 GCA_022414735.1 Noturus placidus
CCAGTTATTAGGTTTAGGGGGGCAATCACTTTTTCACACAGGGCCATGATGGTTTGGATTTTTTTTCACCTTTAATAATAAACACCTTCATTTACAAATTGCATTTTGTGTTTACTTGTGTTGTCCTTGACTATTGTTTAAATTGGTTTGATGTTCCGAAACACGCAAAGGAACAGGAAATGAGGAAGGGGGCAAACACTTTTTCACACCACTGTATATATACACACACACACATTATATATATATATATATATAGTCATTTTGACATATTTTATATAAAATACATAGCACCTTCAGATTTTTTTCTAATCTATTCCTTGACATGTATTAAAATCATTGTATGTGTGGACGAGTCACATATTATACTGATTTGATTATTTCAGTGTAAATCCTTACTTACGTCAGATGACAAACTTAACCCAAAAGGTCAGACCAACAGCGAAACCTAATCTCTTAAATCACCTACACGCACCTCTCTTCACCGGTGCAGTGGAAAGCCACCTGTAACAGCACATCATGAATAAGAAACAAAGGACTGATTTCATCACAAGATCTCATCCATACACACTGTATCTACCACAGCTTGGAATTCATACAGAGTAAAAAGTGTCAAATGTCCTAAAGTATCATTTATACACCATCGTCCATAAAGAGAGTTGTTTTTATATGAAAGGACTGGCACCCTGTCCAGGGTGTACCCCGCCTTATGCCCGATGCTCCCTGGGATAGGCTCCAGGTTCCACCGTGACCCTGAAAAGGAGTAAGCGGTTGAAGATGGATGGATGGATGGATGGATGGATGGATGGATGGATGGATGGATGGAATAAAGCACTTACGAGCGTCACGGACAGATCTTCTTGGACCGTCAGACCTTCGTCCGTGCTGCAATGTTTCGACGTTGCTCCAAAATCAATCTCTCAGCTGAATAAAACTATAGAGAAATATTTTCCAAGTAATTTCTTTCTTTCTGTGGCTCTTCCTATGATGCGATACGGGAATGTGTCATATTTGTGGAATGTAAACTGAAGATTTTCCATCATTACATGAGAAGCCAGGAAGATTTATCTGCAAATGTCAGAAGATCTAAGAAATCATTTGCTGGTGGGGAAAAACAAAAAAGAAACAAAAAGGCCATGGAAGAAAAAAAAAAAAAAAAGACTGAGATGTCATGATGAGGTTTAATACATTATGATCAAAGAACCTTAACAGTTAAACTATTAGCGTAAGGTTTCAGTCAGATTTTACAGAATACAACTAATCACTGGATAATTCTGATGACAACTAAAGTGCAACCTAGAGATCGAAACCTGGGGTTCGGGTGCAAAGGCCCAGGAATAATTCCTTAAAGAAAGAGCAGGAACATGAAAAGTGAACAGAGTTACTTGGATATCGTCAGCCGGCGGCGACAAATTGATAGGCACCTGGGAGGAGGAGGAGACGTTGAAGTTCCAGGATTGTCACACATGTGGTTGCTCAAAGTGCTGTATTAAATCAAGTAATAAAAGTAAACATTAAAAAGTAATTAAACAAGGAATAAATGCACAAGGATGAAATAAAAGACAACATGAAAAAGTTTTTTTTTTTCATGATTAAATTCATCAATTAAAATAAAATAAAGATAAATACTTTTTTAAAACAAAGATAAAACCCTTTAAAACAATTTACTTTTTTTTTTTTTTTTTTTTTTTTTTTAAAAAGGAAACACTTAATTAAATACCAAATTAAAAAGAAAGCAGAATTCATTCTTGGTCTATGTATTTTTATTTATTTATTCATTTTTTTTTAATCATTATTTCCCTGTGGATAAATATTTTTAAAACCCTAGAAAAGAAAATGACCTATCTGGTCATAGGACCGAAGACATAGGACCAGGCAGGACATTAGAGCTTTCACGTGCTCGGTATGCTAGCTAATCAACTGATTATTAATATACTGCATCAGTATAGTTTCTTTTACTATAAAAGGAGTTGTAAATTTTTATTTATTTATTTATCTATTGTTTCCTATTATAGTTAACAAAAGAACTGTGAACAGGAAAGTTCATAATTCTTATTATTTAAGACAATTTGCCCATTTTAAAACACTGGGTCAATGCAGTCCTCTTTGCCAGTATTTATACCCTGATTTCATCTTTACCTTTGTTTAACTAGGTGTTAAAACTCTTATTTGATTTTTTTTTTTTTTTTTTTTTGGAGAAATAGCAGCTGGCATAATGTTGCAGGATTCATGTCCCTCTGTCAAAGATGCTGCATAAAATCATCAACCCAAACGATCCGTGACTCAAACTCTCACCTTACCACCTGCGTTAGAATTTAAAAACCTCTGGGTTTTATTCATTGAGGAGACGGTGTATAAAAGGTGCTGGTGCCCCACGACAAAACAGGTACGGTGGCGAATCTCGACTTTCAACTCTTCCTCACGTTCTATAAATCATGAACAAGACCAAAGGTACTGTACCTATTCTACTTTATCTTCATTCCCTAATACAGAATAACATCTTGATACGTTTATACGTCGTTTGATTAAACAGGAACTAGCTTGTTTTGTGCTCATTCCACAACATTAAATGTAAGTATAAATGGATAAAAATATATATATATATTTTTTTTAAAGTTGTATAAAAGGAATGTGCCGTTATGGGAAAACAATAAACTTTGGGGTGTTTCATTTCATACACTGCGTAACACTGCAGGTCAGACCTGAAACAAACTTTCCATAATAGGATTTCTGACTTTGTGCTGCAGGTCTTCAGGCTTGGATTGGGATCTTGTTATGTGCTGTAAACGGATTACTGGGTTCAGTTCTGGACTGCTCAGATCGTGATCCTACAGGAGCACGATGCTCAATTTCTGTAGAGAAACTTCTGGATCGAGCCATCCAGCATGCTGAACTCATCTACCGCATCTCAGATGAAGCCAGGACATTGTTTGTGAGTAAATCCACCCAGGTTAAATTGAGATTTAGGATGTGAAGGAGCTCTGTGTGGGCAGAGCTTCGTAATAGCTTACTGCTATCGTTATATGATGTATATATGATATGATATGATATGAAAGTGACGTTTTTTGAATCAAATATCTAAAAAACGTTCTTCAATACTGCCTATCATAGCCCGTAATAGTTCTTGGAGTGTTTTCTTTTCAAAGAAAGTTCCAAGTAGAAGCATTTGAGAAAGCTCAACTTTAACCCTAAACTCAATTCAAAGAACCCTGTGAAGAAGCCTAAGGGGGAAGTTCACCTCTGCGTGCTGTTCACATAAACCAAAGATCGGGAACATCTTACATTTACATTTACATTTATTCATTTAGCAGACGCTTTTATCCAAAGCGACTTACAAATGAGAGCACACTCACACACCAATGGGAGCAGAGCTGCATGCAAGGTGCTAGCTTGCCATCGGGGGCAACTTAGGGTTCAGTGTCTTGCCCAAGGACACTTCGGCATGGGATCACCCGGGCCGGGATTCGAACCACCAACCCTACGATTAGTGGATTAGTGGACAACCCGCTCTACTGACTGAGCCCCAAGAGCTTTATTCCACCTCTAATTTACCTCCTGATTACAATAAGGTTAGTTTTAGAAGTGTGCCTCAATTGAAGATGCTGAAGGTTTTTTTACAAGATCAAGAAAGGCCAGGTAGATTAACATGGGAGTATACTAGGTCCTTGCACAGGTATATAGTGTACCATATTGATGTATTCATCCTCAGTAAATGATTTATCCTGGTAAGGTTGACATTAATGCAATTCAAGAAACTGTCCCACTCCCATATGTAATTAGCATGTTTTTATTAGTAAATGTATCAGATTTTAGATCAGAAAATTGGTTAAGCACAAGCGTAGCTCAATGGTTACACTGAAAACCAAAAAAGACCTTGTGCAGAACCTTGAGGAACCTAATATTTGTCGATTGTATGTTCAGAAGAATCATTATTTATACTGACAGCCTGGTGACCATTGGTTAATTAAAATAAGCTACATTCTGTGTTGGTGATCAGACGCCGAGGGTTTTGATTTCAAATCCCAGGACTGCCAAAGAGCCAGACTCTTATGCAAGGCCCTTAAATCTCACCTGCTCAGATCTATGCTCAGGTTGCATTCTGCCTTTGCTAAATGTGTATCAAGTATCAACAGCTTACTGATGATTTACAGGAGGAGATGTTCATTCCTTTATCGATACTCGATCCTCAAGTCCATGGAGGCAACTCTTGCACGTCCAATCTTGTTCGTGCCCCTATAGCCAAACTCGAAATTCAACAAATTTCGGTAAGTTCCACTATTTTACAAAAAGTCCTGCATTGTTTTCTTTTAGTTTATTTTTTTTTTTAAGCAACCCGTCTATGAGAGACGCGAGTTATCAGACGGCGTTAAAGATGTTTTAATAGACTTGCTGAGAAAACCTGTGGGCTCTTCATTGTTGCAGGACAAATGGCTCCTCCATTCGATCTCGATACTGGTTCAGTTCTGGATCGAGCCCCTGGCTGACCTGCAGGATTCTCTCGACATGTACGACAATGTCCCCAGCTCCCTCATCAGCAAGACCAGGTGGATGTCAACCAAGCTGATGAACCTTAAGCAAGGAGTGCTTGTCCTTATGAGTAAGGTACGATCAAGGAACCCGGGGATGTTTTCCCTGAAGTCCCAAAGCACGCTTTGATTAAATGTAGCCAAAGCGGCTGACGTTCTGCATTCTTTAACTGGTTCACTTGTGTGCACAGATGCTGGATGAAGGAAGTGTGGTGCTGGAAAATAACGAGAGTGTGTTGCGCCACGTCATTGTTCCTGCCATGGCAGAGCATGTGCTGAGGGACTACGCCGTGTTGTCCTGCTTCAAAAAGGACGCTCACAAGATGGAGACATTTCTAAAGCTGCTTAGATGCCGCCAAACAGATAACCCGACCTGCTCCCTTTTCTAGCCACTTGAAAAAGTCTACGTTGAGATTTCCAAGAAATGGAATTTCACATACAAAGATAAATATTCTGAAAATAAGTCTGGGAAAATCCTATACATGCACAATAAAGACCATATATCTTTTCGGCAAATTTATTTTTAGAATGAATGCGTGTCTATTTGTTTTGGGTTTTTTTTTTTTGCTTTGATATTCCTACTCTAAGTTACACTGACTGAAAGTCTCTGAAAATTCCACAGCCATGTCAACGACTTCATGTTTCTCCAGCACATGAATTTATTCTAGTTAAAATAGGATGTTTTCAACTTAACAATTGTATTTGAAGGCAATTTTGCCACTAGTAATGATCTGATGGGAGAAAACTTTCAGTAAAGTGGCATTCATGTTGATTTGAGCTGATGAACTCAAAACGAGCCAAAGTTTAAAAAAAAATAATAAAAAAAAAAAGCCAAGAAGTTAAACACTGAATATAAAATCCATTTCGAGGAAGTAACTTTTTAAGTATAGACAACTGAAACATTTAATTAGGAAAATATACAACCTTCAAAAAGTGGGATTTGGGGCACCTGTAAGTCTTAAATGTTAAAGAAAATGATTTGAAAATTCGACATTAAGTTACAATGGAAAGTCAGTTGATTAGTTAGATATATTTTCTTGTGTGCGTCAAGATTAGCTAACTACACTGCGGTTATCTCTCAAAGATAACATGCATATTGAAAACGAGTGGCCCTAGTGCAGAACCCTGAAGATCACCTTATTTGTCCTTTTTATATTTAAAACAAACGTTATATACACTGACAAACTGCTTGATTGATTGGCCAGCTTGATCCTAAACAGCGAGGCCTACTAAATGTTCATTAATTTTCTATTGTTTCAAAGCAGCACTTTGTTCTAGGTCACAGGATCCATATCCCTGGCCCTGGAGAGGCCCCTGTACAGCACATTTTAGCATTTTCCCTGCTCTAACGCATCCAGTTCAACTCATCAGCTAATTAACAGCAGTTCCTGAGATGGGTGTGTTAGAGCTGGGAAAGCACAAAAATGTGTAGGACAGTGGGTTCTCCATGGAGCCATCTATGTCACATTTGCACATTGTCCACCAAGTCTTCCGTAGTAACTACCTCAAACCCAGGGTTGTCAATGCCTTCGTGTCCACGCTGGTGAAGTACAACAGATTTGTTCAGGTTATTTAGATAGCAGCTGGGGCAGTGAGGTGTGGGTACTGGAATAGTTTTGGAGAAATTAGAAAAGTCGACACGGTATTTGCCCCCTTTGGTTCGGGAGATGATGGGCAGGAAACAGTAACCCCACTGGATCTCACATGGGATGTAGGATGTGCGAACCTGGCATGAGGAACTTGTGGATTCAGCCATGCCCTCCAAGAAGACCACCAGCTCAATGTCCTGCTGCTGAACTGTATCAGCAGTCATCTCTGAAAAAGGACTAGAACTGTCAATGACATGGTACAGCGTCAGCGGACAAACAAAGAAGAGGTTGTCCTTGCCAGCGTCCACTAGGAAGTCAACATTGACCTGGTCTAGGATGATGGGCTCTCCTTCCAGAGTGACAGTGGTTTTCAAGAGCTTGCCGTAAACATGGCTGCCTATGAGCAGCGTCTTTCGAAGATTGGCGACTCTGATCTGCAAACACAGGCTTTCGTTTTTCATACAGATCACAGCCGTGTCACTAAAGGTTACGGTCTTGGCTCGATTTTTCGGGAGGGAGATTTTGGCCAAAATCAGGCCGCACATGAAGCAGTTTATAATGGCACCCATTAGAGACTGGACGACGAGAAGGGCTACCGTCTCGGCACAATGACCCGTCAAAGCTCGTCCGCCATATCCAATGGTTGTCTGTGTCTCTAAGGAATAAAGAAAGGCACTTGTGAGACCGTTTATGTTTTCAATGCACTTTAAATGGCCATCATGAACGTTCTTTTCCTCCAGGTCCCCATTGCTTTTCGCAATTAAGTACCATAGCAGACCGAAGACAAACCAGCTCCCAGTGAACGCAGCGACAAAAGAAAGTATAACAAAACGCCAACGGATCTCAACAAAGGTGGTCCAAAAATCCATCAGGTAAGCAAAATGGCTATGATACGCAACATTGCCAAATTCAATGTTACAATGGCCGTCCTTGGTCACAAGCCGTGTTCGCCGAATCCTGCGTTCCGTTAGGTGATCATGAACCTCCTTACGGATGAACTGCAACATTCCTTCGTTGGGGGGGGGAAAAAAGAAAACAAAACTTTTCAACATGGAAAAAGAGGTAGCTGCATTCTGCCACGATTCGAAAGCCCTGTATTTGGAACTAGATGTTATGCAACAAATGAATAAAAACCAGTTATAAGCTACTCTACACGAGCTAAAGTGAGATTACTTTTCTCCGATGGAATGAACCATATGTCAAAGAGTCTGAATCAACAGAACTCTCGTTTCAATCATATCCATTGCCAAGATCCTACCAGTTACTCAACATCAGCAACCAGCATGATTAATGAGATACAGTGGAAAAATTCACCAACAATAAAACATAACTTACCTCCACTCACACAGAGGTTAGAAGCAGATCTACCAAAGCACTATTAATGAACTACTATTAAAAGTAGTTACACAATATGCGAGAGGCAAGATGAAACTTCTGTCCATCCGCTTCTCCGTCCAGCAAAACACCATCGGGGCGCCTCGAAAAACGTAATCCGCATTGAAATGCCCTAATCCCAGGCACATGCCACAGTTGACAAAGAGGAAAAGTGGTTCAAAACATTTCGCATGCATACATTATCTTAAAAATCTGAAGAAAAAAAAAAAAACAAAACAAAAAAAAAACACATTTACATACCATTATGGTACCGCGATATGACTGAAAATTAAATAGTCTTGTTTTAGGGTGTTCTTGGACTTCCTTTGTTTTCCCCCTGACCTTACCTTTCCTATCTGATGAAGAAAAAAAAAAAAACGTCCAAAGAACCTCCCCAGTGCTTGGATTTTACCCTTGAGGGGCCGAAAACTTCACAAAGCAATCCTTCAATCACACTTAGCTTTATTCTCTAAACCCCCTCTCATGTCCATGCTCTCAGAGTGTTAGCAAATTCCATACAGCTACCAAAATAAAATCAATTATAGACATAAAGTACAACATACAGTGTCTCGCACGAGTATTTACTCCACTTAAAAACCTTTCCACATTCCATAGTGTTGCATCTGAATTGGGACTATACGTCATGAATCTGGAGAAAATAGCTTTTAATACTGACATGAGAGAAACCAGAAGAACTGAGAGAAGCTCCAAGAACCTGGACACAATCCAAATGACTTTCTGAAGTATTGAATTATGAGCAGCCATCTTGTAAAGGAAAATCAAGCACTAAATGAGGTCGCTTTCTACCTGGATAGTTACAACTGAGCCGAGAAGAAAATAATACATCACAGTCAGGTTAAATCATTGTGATCGGGCAATTAGGTGATCATTTTATTAATAAATAAATAAATTATTTTTTAAAAAAGTGTGGGGCCGTGTTTAAAAAAAAAAAAAAAAAAAATCGATTGATGACAATAAATAAATAAATACCAGTTCTAAGTAATGTATTATCCATCCATCTTCTATAGCGCTTATCCGTCAGGGTCATGGGGAACCTGGAGCCTATCCCAGGGAGCACAAGGTACAAGGCGGGGTACACCCTGGACAGGGTGCCAGTCCATCACAGGACACAATCACATACACACTCACACTACAGGACCGAAAATGTGTATTAACTGCCCAGTTTTATTTATTTATTTATATATATTTATATATATATATATATAGAGAGAGAGAGAGAGAGAGAGAGAGAGAGAGAGAGAGAGAGAGAGAGAGAGAGAGAGATTTTAACTAATTCTTCTCAAAACAGGCCACGACTTTTACAAAGGCCCCTCGGCTTTGCAACTAAATGAATTTTCACAGCGTGCTACCACGGAGACTACCACCCTGTGTTAAAAGACCATTAAAACTACCATCGACACTACAAAGCCGTTTCCTTTCTATCTAGGGATCCGGTTGAAGCCGGCTTGAGGGAAAAAAAAAACACAGAGAAGCGCAAAATCATACGGAAGATGGAAAATCATTACGAATAAGTTCCATTTTACGAATAAGTTCCATTTAAAAAGCGGTGTTAATCCACCAATATGATTGTGTTTGAAGTCTCAGAGCACAGTTAATGATGAAATTTTATTTTTTGGGTTTACTAAAAAAAAAAAAAAAAAAGCACATACATGAAAGTGTTGCATTACATACATGTGTGAAAATACAAGATCGAGACAAATCGGAGACGTTGTCAGGCTTACAGTAATCGCTCTTCACACTTCATTCGCGCGCACACACGTTTTAAAAACACGGAATTGTCTAGACTCTCCCTGCGTCTTTGAACTTGGTCAGTAACGTGTCGTCTGCCCGTATCGGGAAGGTCAGCGTGTGTTTGCGGTAGTACTCGGGTTCGTCCTGCAGGTTCTGGATGACGTCGGCGAGCAGGTGAGCTCTCTCCACGCCGCAGCCCGGAGCTTCGTAATCCAGCGAAATGAAGTGCACGTGCAGGTGGTAGTACGACGGCTGGTAGTGCAGCATGACTCGCAGTTTAGACGCCGGGACACTGTAGCGCTTCATGATGGCCTCCTGTTAGGAGTCAGGGTGCATTTCAAACATTTTCTCACCACGAGCGAGAGCTGTATTCCACAATACGGAGAGTAAATTCATAACCAAACAAATACACACACGTGTGTTTTTTTTCCCCTTCCTACAGATCAACATTAGCCACACTCAAAAAAAAAAAAAAACCCTCATCATCATGATCTTTCACACTTACCAGTCCTTTCTCACGGACGTTTCTCAGTAAAGGAAGATGATCAGGCGTGAGATCTCTCAAACTCTTTATGTCCTTCCGATGAACAATCGCGATCAGGTACAGGTCGTCGAGCTGACATGGCGGAAACAAAGTGAATCCCGGTATTAAATTTCTTCTATTTCACCAAAAGACCGTCTTTAACGTTAACCGTGCGATCGGCTACACTGTTCGCCGATCCCGTGACGCGATAATGCGAGCAAGATACGTTTGGTGTCTAAAGTCTTGCAGTCAAGCTCGGACACTAATACAGCCAGGATGGATGTTCGTGATTCACAGTTTATGTCGGGTTTGTACATAAGGTTTTTACGAAAAACGTAACTTCGGGTTCAGACTTACTCCACACCTCCATTTAAAATGATGACATACGATAGAACTATTTTGTTGTGATCTAATCATGGAGTCGATATTTAGAAAAAAAATCATTTTGATGTTCAGATGTTCACAAACCTGCTTCTGGTCCCATTTGAAATCTGGCAGCAGGACGAACCCGACTCGCAGGTCTGGATCTTCGAAAACGATCCGCTCGGCCTCCGCTTTCTTTTCCAAGATGTTGTAAACCCACTAGAGGAGACAACCAAGAGTGTCTTTATCGCCGTCGACGTTATAAAACACAGTCTTTACGCTAAATAAAGCTTGTCCATGACTTAACAACATTATATGTAACTCAGGACTTTCATATCAAGTAGGCGGAGTTTCTCGGGAGGTTACAAGCTCAATGGTGGGCCACGCATCCAAAAACATTCTCAAGCGCTGAAAAGGCAAGTCGAGCCGGACCTCCATGCCCAAGAGGGTTAAGGCAGTGCTGGAAAATAATGGTGTCCACACAAAATATTGACACTTTGGGCCCAATTTGGACATTTTCACTTAGGGGTGTACTCACTTTTGTTGCCAGCGGTTTAGACATTAATGTCTGTGTGTTGAGTTATTTTGAGGGGACAGTAAATTTACACTGTTACACAAGCTGTACACTCACTACTTTATATTGTAGCACAGTGCCATTTCTTCAGCCGGACCTTGCATAAGCAAGGAGTGGTACGCGGACGTCTCGAGACCTACCTGCAAACTGAAGCTCTGGCTGTTTATGTACGGAAGTGTGATGGACTGATAGTCCTCCTCAGTCTCCTCGACGAGGAACATCTCTTGACGCAGATACTTCTTCACGTGTTTCTCCGTTGCTGGGCAGATCACAGTGGTCTTAATTCCTGCAGGTGAGACAGAATTGATTAAAAACCATCCGCTGTTTTATCTTACGCAAGCTATACAGGTCAGTCTCCATGGCACACATTTACAGCAGAAAACACATCGGAAAAAGCTCAAATTCAGATCCGATCCCGAGTTTACATTTACATTTACATTTATTCATTTAGCAGACGCTTTTATCCAAAGCGACTTACAAATGAGACACACACACACACCAATGGTAGCAGAGCTGCATGCAAGGTGCTAGCTTGCCATCGGGGGCAACTTAGGGTTCAGTGTCTTGCCCAAGGACACTTCGGCATGGGATCACCCGGGCCGGGATTCGAACCACCAACCCTACGATTAGTGGATTAGTGGACAACCCGCTCTACCGACTGAGCCACAGCCGCCCAAGAATATGCATTATGAACAGTCTCTTTGGCCCTCAACAAAGTACAGTAACCATGCAGGATGTCAGAAGTGGGATACAGAGTCAGACGGGTGCGTGTAAATCTAGGTTACTTACCGTTGAGGTGCGGTGGTGGTTGGAGCTGGTAAGTGCTGTAGATGTCGTTCCTCATCTCCAGCATCCGAGTGCTGTTCTTCAACATCTCCTGAAGGACATCTTGTGTGATGGGTGTTTTCTCCAGGATGATAACGGCCTCCTGGTCATCGAGCTAAAGAAAAGCAAGGTGGTGGACAAAAAGGAAACTAAATCGCAAAAATAAAAATAACTCCTATTGACTCGTTTAGGAAAACAAATACAAAGTGGGAGGAGTTATGTGAATATTAAAAAATATTTAGCATTTAAAAAAAAAAAAAAAAACAATATTCCTTAGAGTTTGTCTTAATTCAAAACTCTTGAGATCTTCGTATCTGAAAAACTAACTTAAAATAAATACAACATAAACGTAACCAAAATGAAAATAATAATAATAATAATAATCTCTTTAAAAATACTATAGTGAATATACAATCTGGGAAACGTTGTAATATCGGCTGAATCCTAAACGGCTCATAATCAGACATATAGCGCACTACGAAGGGCTTACTTCACGCACTAAGTAGTGCACTAATAAAGGGGCCGAGCAGCCGTTTGAGATACAGCCCGAGAGTATCGTTAGCGAACATGATTTCTCGCGACTTCTCTCACTTTGTACCTTTCCGTGTACGAAAATGTTTTTCTCCCTGGCAGATTCGCGGAGGATCCGTCCCACTTTAAAGCCCGAAATGGACCTCTCCGCGGTGGGCTCGCCGTCATTTCCAGCATCGTTTCCATCAGTTTTGAGTCGCTTTGCTTCGTTCTGTAGGTCGGAACCGCCGCCATTTTCAGCCGCTGCCATTTTGCTCACGTGACCGGAAGGACCAATGGCGCTGTACCGTACCTACATAAAAATATTTAAGAAGTAAAATATTTTTTTATATATTTTTTAAGTTGATAAGTATGTTTAAAAAAATTTACAAATATAAAACAATAAACAGTACATTAATTAGACAAATAAAATAAGTACAACAATTAAGCCATACTTCACGTCTTTGTTTCCTGAATGGTGTTGTGAAAAATGTATATTAGTACACATTCCCACTTTTTGTCTGATTTGTGTAAAAGGAAATTGTTTCCAGCAACAGTTTTATAATTAATATCTGCAGTTTGTCAGCCGTTTTTTTTTTTTTTACCATAGTTCCTACAAAGGCAATATCAGTCACCTTTTCGCCACCTTGTGGTAGAAATTGGTATATCATGATCGTCTTTGCCCAATAGTCCATCCATCCATCCATCTTCAACCGCTTACTCATTTTCAGGGTCACGGGGGAACCTGGAGTCTATCCCAGGAAGCATGGGGCACAAGACGGGGTACACCCTGGAGAGGGTGCCAGTCCATCACAGGGCACAATCACATACACACTCACACACTCATTCATACACTACGGACACTTTAGACATGCCAATCAGCATACCATGCATGTGTTTGGACTGGGGGAGGAAACCGGAGTACCCGGAGGAAACCCCCGACACACGGGGAGAACATGCAAACTCCGCACACACACGGCCCTGGCGGGACTCGAACCCTGGAGGTGTGAGGCAGACGTGCTAACCACTAAGCCACCGTGTGCCCCCTTCTTTCCCCAATAGTACAGAATATTAATATTATTAACAACAACAATTTGATTTCACTTACTTTTGCCTTGTATCTATACATTTCTCAAACACCATTTTTTTCTTCGGTAACGAACATCTGTGACCCTGTAGGAATAAACATCTGTATCTTGTTTCTATCTAATAAGAGTGTGCAAACTTTTGCACTCCATTCAGAAATGAGCCACAAGCTTGACAGGTTTTTCCCCTCGTGAAATTTATTACGATGCTAAAACACATCCACGATCGATTCTCCAGCACGCAAACTGTAAATTAAATCAATTACAGTCAATTTCAGAGTTATTGGCACCCTTCTAAAGAACACGTGAACACCATGTATAAAACTTAAAACACTACACACAATGATTCCTAATTTCCTCTCAAGTTGGAGTTCAGATTGTTCCCTTTAAGCAACAATCACAATATTGCTTAAAATGATGCATATACTTTGTCATTAAAGAGCATTATATAAATAATAACTTTTGACTTCTTTCTGCATTTAGAATCGAATGTTCCTTGAATTCGTCCACACACAACTGAGATGGAATAACGTATCGTCGTGGAAATGAGAAAGAACGTCCTGACTAACCATTTCTCCCTAGAAAAATAAAACCGGTTAAAAGTGCCGAGGTCATTCGGCAACCGCAGGGTTGCTGACACAGGGTTATGGGAAATGCAGGACACTGAAGGCTACAAGTATTAGCTGCTTTAAAGAAATTTTAAAAAATAATAAATCATTGCAGGTGATAAAAACGTTACACTACCATCGTACTCAAAGTAGATTTAAGCTCGGCTTGATTATTATGGGGGGGTTTAGACTTGTGTGTGATCTTTGAGGATTTCTGTGTTTAATGCAGGCTGCAGCTTTGATAACAAAAAATGAATTTTTTTATACACACACACACACACACACACACAGTATCTCAAAAGTGAGTACACCCCTCACATGTGTGTAAATATTTGATATCTTTTCATGTTCAATACTGAAGAAGTGACTCTGTGCTACAATGTAAAGTAGTGAGTGTACAGCGTGTGTAACAATGTAAATTTACTGTCCCCTCAAAATAACTCCACAAACAGACATTAATGTCTAAACCGCTGGCAACAAAAGTGAGTACACCCCTAAGTGAAAATGTCCAAATTAGACCCAATTAACCATTTTGCCTCCCCGGTGTCATGTGACTTGTTAGTGTTATGAATGGGGGTCTCAGGTGTGAATGAGGAGCAGGTGTGTTAAATTTGGTGTCATGGCTCTCATACTCCCTAATACTGGTCACTGGAAGTTCAACATGGCACCTCATGGCAAAGAACTCTTTGAGGGTCTGAAAAAAAAGAATTGTTGCTCTAAATAAAGATGGCCTAGGCTATAAGAAGATTGCCAAGACCCTGACACTGCGCTGCAGAACGGTGGACAAGACCATACAGCGGTTTAACAGGACAGGTTCCACTCAGAACAGACCTCGCCATGGTCGACCAAAGAAGTTGAGTGCACGTGTTCAGCGTCATATCCAGAGGTTGTGTTTGGGAAATAGACGCATGAGTGCTGCCAGTATTGCTGCAGAGGTTGAAGGGGTGGGGGGTCAGCCTGACAGTGCACAGACCATACGTCGCACACTGCATCAAATTAGTCTGCATGGCTGTCGTCCCAGAAGGAAGCCTCTTCTAAAGATGATGCACAAGAAAGCCCGCAAGCAGTTTGCTGAAGACAAGCAGACTAAGGACATGGATTACTGGAACCATGTCCTGTGGTCTGATGAGACCAAGATAAACTTATTTGGTTCAGATGGTGTCAAGCGTGTGTGGCGGCAACCAGGTGAGGAGTATAAAGACAAGTGTGTCTT
>JAFFST010046659.1:155133-166048 GCA_022414735.1 Noturus placidus
CAATGTGCGATGCAAATCCGTGAAGCAGCGAGACCGTGAAAGGTGAACCGCGATATAGCGAGGGTTCACTATACATCTACATTTATTCCACCGCAAAAAAAAAATTGTAGTTCCTCCATAAAATATTAATAATAATAATAATAATAATAATAATAATTGTGCTTTTTAACCAATCAGATTCTGTGGGCGGGATTGAATTGCATAATGCGTCAACATATGATATTTTTGCCAGATCTGCTATATTAACACAGCTTTGGTCCTCAGTTTAAGAATGAAACTCACGTTAACATATTTGATCCTTTTTATGTTCAGAAGGTCTCCGTCCATTGTTTCTGCATTTTGTGTCCAGCAACTAAATCCTGAAAAATAAAGAACAACAACAACAATAACTGCTTTAGCAATCACACGAGCGATAATGGTTATGATTAACAGACGTCTTCAAAAGTCTGAGACCAGACTAATGTCACAGAGCTTTTAAAACGTTACCAAAAAATATATTTTGGAGTAAAAACGGTAACCTGTGACTTCTCCGAAGCACTGGTACACTCCCATAGACATGGCTTTGCGTCTGAACGCGTTCAGGAGGGTCCAAGGGTCGAACCAGCCTTCATTCTCGAGTCCTGGTGAAGAGAAGACGGTCAGTACGTTCTAAAATTCAATATTAAACCGACAAAGCGATCTACTTGGTTATCTGGAATAAACCAAATGAAATGCAGTTTAACATGCTAAAACACCCGTAGCGTTAAAATATACTAGCTTAAAAACAAAACGACAATAACAGACTAACCAAGAGAGGCCAGTGCGACGCCGTCTGTGTTCAGACAGGGAAACCTTTCCTTCAGCTGTGTAGGTGACAGCAGCGTGACTTCGGCCCCGAGGTCTCTAACGAGTAAACGTACAGGTTAGAGTCGTAGTGTACGCGTCATCCAAACGTTCAGCTTTACTAGGCCAACTAAACCTGACCAAAAATAGTACTCCATTGTTACGTTTAGTCATTTTAATATAAAGTTGCACGACATTTATATCGCATTTAGCTGCTGGTGAGCAGAGTGATGGGAAATGGGGAGGGGCGTGAGCCCGACCTTTTAATTTGTCTTTAAATTTGTAAACGATGCTCACTTCTGAATCACGTAGTTCTCCTCCATAATGTGTGCAGATGCTTCACTGGACAGGAAAAGATAACCCGAGTGATTAAACTGCAGGTCGATGGGATCCTCGTTCAGCATGCCGAGATGTTCCTGTCGCAAAAGGGAAATCTAATCCTAAACCATTTTCCCATGCATCACATGGTCTTCTGATTAATGCAGTCGTTACTGTGATCTGTTTAGTTTGAGCATCACAGCTCACATAGTCATTCCTTATAAACCAATAAGTGTAGCGATGGAGGATTACATTAATGTTCTTAATGAAGCTAGCAGAGGCCAGAGAGAGCTGGATGTTCTCCTTCAGCGAGAACTGCTGCCGAATGCCTCCTACAGAGAGCACCGTGGAGGCCTGGCTGTACTGAGAGCACACACACACACACACACACACACAGAGAGAGATGGGACAGAAATAATAAGAAAATGCTGAACGATGAACAGCCGCAAGAGACAAACATGCGCTGTGGATGAGTGTGGCTCACAGTGGGATCTTTCTCCACCAGCACCACCCTCAGCGAGTCCCGAGACATCAGTT
This sequence comes from Noturus placidus, assembly GCA_022414735.1. Lineage (NCBI taxonomy): Eukaryota > Metazoa > Chordata > Actinopteri > Siluriformes > Ictaluridae > Noturus > Noturus placidus. The sequence continues at coordinate 156,811 of JAFFST010046659.1, forward strand.
TCCTCTTCAACCAGTAAGCGATGGACCAGCCCATCACTCCTCCTCCGACGATCACGACGTCGGCACGCTCGGGGGGAAGGCCGTGGGTCACCTGGACCGGGCTCCAGTCACTGCCGGGCATTGCCGCTTTTGCTTTATCACGAAAAGCTTTAAACTGGTTCTCCAGATCTGTACTTAACAAGACGAGGGGAAAATTACAATGTTTCACTCTTTCTTTACAAACACCATCAAACCAACAGGAAGGAAGTTCAGAAGGAAGAAATGAGGTTCAGAAGGAAGGAAGGTTGGAGGGTCAGAAGGAAGGAAGGTAGGAGGTTCAAGAAGGTAGGAGGTTCAGAAGGAAGGAAGGAGGTTCAGAAGGAAGGAGGAAAGGGAGGAGGTTCAGAAGGAAGGAGGAAAGGGAGGAGGTTCAGAAGGAAGGAGGAAAGGGAGGAGGTTCAGAAGGAAGGAGGAAAGGGAGGAGGTTCAGAAGGAAGGAGGTTCAGAAGGAAGGAGGTTCAGAAGGAAGGAGGAAAGGGAGGAGGTTCAGAAGGAAGGAGGTTCAGAAGGAAGGAGGAAAGGGAGGAGGTTCAGAAGGAAGGAGGAAAGGGAGGAGGTTCAGAAGGAAGGAGGAAAGGGAGGAGGTTCAGAAGGAAGGAGGAAAGGGAGGCGGTTCAGAAGGAAGGAGGTTCAGAAGGAAGGAGGAAAAGTTGGAGGTTCAGAAAGAAGGAGGAAAGGGAGGAGGTTCAGAAGGAAAGTTAATTTGTAAGGGAGAAAGTTCAGGATTAAGAAAGTCATGAAAGAAACGACGCTTGAGTCGTGGGTTTATTCAGTCCACACTGTGCACAGTCATTACTTCAGTGTATTTAAGCAGAAATAAAGAGATTTGGGATTCAGACAGAAGCTACATGTAAGAATGTATAACTATATGTGAGCTCTGTATAATACAGGTTAATAGAGGAGACTGAATGTGACAGATAAATAATAAAGCCGTGCTGTAGAGCAGACAGATGCACAGCTGTAACTCACCCTGGATGAAGTCTTTCTGCACATGTCTGCCTGTTCTGAAGCTCCGGCTGCTCTTTACTCCAAATCTGCAGCGGTGAGAGTTTATTAAATCGAGCGCTTTGTAACTGCGGCCATTAAACAGGACCTTCTCCCAACTGAACATCCCTGAAGTGGACTGATTCCTGCCTGCGTTGATCTTCAACTGACTCAATACTCACACTCTCAGAGCATTCACCCGACCTGCAGACGTGGCTCCGCCTCTTTGTGGGCACGTCACGCCGCTCCCGGAAGTAAATTTCGTAATGACTTTTAATTCTTTGAATTCAGTCACGCGCATTTTTTTACAACTTAGTTTTTAGTATTAGACTATCGAATTGCACACGGGAACCATTATGTGCAAATGACTAGCGTTTGTAACGGAATATCATGCTGCAATAGTTTCATGTCGCCATTTCTTGCAGATCACTAAAAACGACATATCCCATGAGCACTCGCTTTCAGACTAGTCACGTGGAGCAAATATTTGCTAGCTTGCAAGTCAGTACGACATGGTGACCCACAAAAAACTTGTCCCTCGCCCCCCCCCCCCCAAAAAATACAAAACGGTTAAATCAGAAAGCTTTTGGATTACATGCCAAGTCGTCGTCCATTTTCATTAGCCAGCTATAGTTTGTACAGCCAAAGTGCCCGGATGGGATAGCGAGCTCTGATTGGTCCACACGCCCCTCCTTCAGTTGATAACCAAAATGGACTCCACTCGGTGTTGCTAGGGTGTATTTAATATATTCATTTGCAATTTCTAATCACTCATTAAATTCTTATCACGCAGAATATTGAATGAAATTTAATAAAAGCAACCGATGTACTGGTATTAGTAGCAAAATAAGTAATAAGAATCTGCTTTTCTTGTATGAATGTATGGCTCATTAGTAGTAATGCTTGTTTCCTCAGCATCCAAACCCTTCATGATGTGACAGGTTAAATAATGAAAAATTATTTAAATTGTTAAATATCTTTGACTGTAATAAGAAAAGAGAGAAGAAGAAGAAGAAAACACGTATCCCATTCGCTCCATTTATTATCCCATTGGTAGACAAATCATTTGGTTGGTCAACGATTGCAGAAACACATACTGACAGTTTCCTGGACGTTTCGAAATCTAACTTCATCCCCCCTCCAAAAAAAAAAAAAAGAGTAACACCACATTGTAAATCATAAAAAAGACAATACAATCTTTTCCTGCAATCTCAACTGAAGTATAAAAAATATCCACACTGCTCTTCAGATCACAGGGGAAGGTGTTCAGTGCTGTGTTTGTGTGAATTCTGCATGTCTCCGCTTTACGTTCGCGAGAGGCCTCGGTTATCTAGGTCTTTAACCTGTTGGACAGAAGGACAGGCTCATCAGCAGATCTTCATTTGACTTTACAACGATGATCTGAAGTGATGTTTAGAGGTTTACCTTGTATATCCTGACCAGCCAGTGCTCTGTGGTGTACGCCTCCTCGAGCACGTCCAGCTCGAAGTCCTTGTTCCCAATCTCAGCGTTACGGACTCGGTCGTAACCGGGAGGCCGTTCTGCAAAGAGCATGTGTGTTAGTTCTCGAGAGAGAGGGGAAATAAAAGCACAGGCTAAATTTAAAACCAGAATCAGCCTGGACAGAAACACTCACTGGCTTCAGTGTAGACCTGGCCAAAGCGGTAGTAGCACATCTTGTACATTAAGCAGTTGAGCAAAACCGGAGAACCTTCCCTGTCCACACGGAACTCGCCAGTGGGAGTGTAGTAGTCGTGCTCCCTGATGTGTCGCCCCGTGTCTGTGCTGCCTCCGATACGCACCATCCACAAGAACTTATTTATGTCTATGTAAGATATAATTATATACACACACACACACACACACACACAAAATTAAGTGAAAATCAACTTTATGAAAAGATACTAAAAGCAGATGGGATTTCATAAGAAAGGAAAAAAAACCTTTAATAGCAATATTTAAGAAGTAAAAGTAATCTCTTGAAAGGCAGCTAAAAGACAAAATAGAAATAAATAATATTTTAAAAAATAAAAGTGAAATCTAATTTACTAAGTTACTAAAAGTACACTGAACTCTAATAAATATATATTTAAAAAACAATAATAGTAATCTCAGACAAGGTAGTAAACGTAGATTAACTTCCATAACAAACTGAAATATAATAACAATAAATACAAAAAGTGATCGAAAATAAGAGGGTAAAAAAAAAGAATGAATAATTTTCTCAATAACAATGAAAAAATTAAATCAATACAGAAATAATAATAATTTTAAAAAGGTGAGTAAGTTAATGAGTTGAATTTTAAAAATGTTTTAATTAATTAATAAAATAAATGACTGTTAGTCATTAACCATTTACAGATTATAACACAAGCTTTAATTATTACGATATGTAATAAATAATAAATGTGTAATCAATTTAATTTTATTGGTTTATTGCTTTATCCTCAGGAGCACATACCATCTGATGAATATCCGGTCAGTCCTCCGAAGATCACCAGCACATAGCTGACATCCAGCTCTCGCATGATCTCGTAGGCCTTCTCCTCTGAGGAGGCCATCGCCTACACACACAAACACACGATAAGAAACACACCAATACATACATTAGTTCGAGCTTACCTGATTCTAAATAATAAATAAAACCAGCGTAAAGAACGCCGAGTTCACCTGGCCGACTCGAGAGATGTGCGTGTTGTTCCAGGTGTTGTTGTCGACTAGAATCGTCCGATTCGCCATGGCGGTTATCTGATAGCCGTAATCCCACCAGGACATGACCTTAGCATCCTGAGAGATGGAGAGAGAAAAAAGAGAAAGGGGGAAAAAAAAACCCAGGAAGTGAGGGTGAATGAGTGAACAAAGGTCGCACAAGGAAGTGTCAACATTAGCACTGGTCGATTTGACTCACCATTTCTAACCGATGCTTAGTAATAAACTAAAGTAATAATTTGACGTTTCGCCTAACTAAACAGGAAATCTGTTTATTCCGACCTTAATGGAAGTCTAAGGGCAGCTGTTGAGCTTAATCAGTAAACATTTATACTTGTTTTTGTAGAAGCTAAATTATTTTTTCAAAGAAAAATGTCTTGTAAATGAAGCTGAATATCTGTAGAGTCAGAACTAATTTTTTGGTGGTCTGTGATGGACTGGAACCCCATTCGAGATGTATTCCTGCCTGGAAATAGCTCCGGATCAACTAAAATTCGGGATAGAGCACTTACTGAAGAATAAACGAATGAACGAAACGACGTGTTTACGCCGACTGTAAAACGATTAAACGAAACCTTCAAGGAAGTGTAAAGCGACCGGAACTACTTTTTAACCTCTTTCCTCAGCACAGAGAAGAACAGGTGTGACAGTGGGAAACCAGATGCGAGTAAACCCGTGCGCCGCTGACCTCAGGAGTGTTGTGTCTGAGCCAGTAATAAGCCTCTCTGAAATCGTCGAAGATGATGCGGCTGCCGTCGCCTCCGCGAGCCGAGAGCACGATGGAGGGTGAGGAATAGGCCTCGCTCGTCACCCACGTCGAGTGGAAGGTGTACGTGATCAAGAAGAAAGCCATGACCAAGATCATTCCGCTGGCAACCTGACAATCAGACATCCAGCAAGGTTTATTTGAGCAGGAATTAAAAAAAAAAAAAAAAAAAAAAGTAATGCAGGCTTTTGTTGACTGTCTGGTGAGGAACATGTGACTCCTGATTAACACAGAGGTCACACGTCAGCCATTTTGAAGTCAAACAGCACAACGGATTTGAATGGCTTTAAAAAAGGACGCTGTTGATGTTGGTCAATTCCATGTCTCTATTGGTTCTTTTTGCACAGAAATTCCATCTCCATCCACAGGGGTGGCTGATGTATCGTATTAAACAATATCACCACAATATACTTTTCTATAAAACACGATAAAATCTCGATACATAGATTTGTTAAACTGCTGGCAAAACAGAAGTGTACAAGAATCATTCTCTAACAGGCATTTGTTGTTTAGTAAAAAAAAAAATCCAAAATTTTACTCTCAGTATCACCTGCTTCCAATCAAAGTTTCGTAATTGTTATTTAAAAAAACTCCCAAAAAGTACAAGCGCTATTAAGGTTTCACCTCGTTCTTGATGGGATAGGTGGAGTCCTGCTGCTTCTTGGCCTTCTTGTCCGGTCGGCTGACGTCCAGGTTCTTCATGTACGTAGTGAGAACCTGAGAAACGCCGATTCCTGACAGGATGCACATGACCGGAGCCAAAACCAGCATCAGACGCACCTACAGCAGGGGGAGGAAAAAAGGTATTTATTTTTAAATAGATCTCTGCTCCAAATTACACCACATAAAAGCATTGCCTAATTAAAAAAGAAAGGAAGAAGAAAAAAAAGAAAGAACCAGTACATTTTTGATCAGAGTTTTATTTTTTTTTTTACAGGATATGGCAACCGTTACAGCGTTCACATGCACCGTTCACTGCCTTGTTGCATCATAACTCATCGTAACTAATTAGCGCATTTTATTTTCGGCTTAAACGCCTTTAAAGAACCTAAACGGTTTCGATTTTAATTATTAAAGTGTGCGGTATGTAAATGCACGCGAGTATTAATGCGCCGATAACTGAATACTGTGCGATTGAACGCTCTGCACTTCCGTACTGCGTCGGTAAATTCATAACTGAGGTTTCGCAATACGTTTGATTTTATTGCCCACGGTAATCTTTTTAATTGTTGAACAAATCCGTTCAAGGACCAATTTATTCCACTCGAGAATAAGATTATTAAGCTTGATCACAAATAGCTTGATATTCAGTACATACGCTCACTATAGAGGATAGCACATAATGCCTATGCCAGAAAGCTTTTATCTTATTTATTTATTTATTTATTTAAAGTTACCTATACATGAAGCTTACCATCACGGCTGAGAAGTACATGCTGGTCACGCCGTACATGATGATGAAAATTCTGGCGTCCGACAGGTTGTTGAAGCAATAATATAGACCCACTGAAGAAAATGAGAAAAATAAATAAATAAATAAAACATGTAGACGCTAGCTTTCCGAGTTTCTATTTAATACAACAAAAATAATAAAAGCCATGTTTCTTTACCGGGAAACATGAAGACCAGCAACTGCAGGTCAAAATAGTACGAGGACCAGGTGGTGGGCTGGTGCTCGGACACGGAGGCGATGATCGGGATGTTGTTCTTGGCGTAGGACGGGTCCAGAAGAGAGTAGAAACGACCGGTCCATGGGGAAATCTTCCCTGATCGTGCCAGAGAGAGTCACGTGATCATCATGGGGTAATTTGTGACTGTTTGTCTTTTAAATGTTTGGGAACGGACCCGTGAGAACTTTGTAGACCTTAAGACAGGCAGAACTGCGATCTGCATTAGGAATGCGAGTGTATAGAATGAAAGGTCTAGAGAACTTAAACGTCGACTGATGTGGTGATAACTGTTGAGAAACGAAACGGAACCTTCACCATCTTTACCGTCGTGTTCGTATATCTCATACCACATTCGAGTTTTTAAACTGTACAGCGGTGAAACGTAGAAAAGCTCGCAAACCCGAACAAAATAAAGACGTGGCTGGAGGGATTCAAGTTTTTCCCACTCGATAAGTAGCTTGACGTTCTTTAGGGTGAAATTAAATAGCGCTTTATCGATAAAAATACGCGTATAGCTTTAAGGTTCCCCAGAAAGCTGTTACGGCAACCGAGAATAAACAAAATTAAATCAAAACTCGACCGACACATTTAAAGTTTATCTCCAAGCTGTGCTACAATCTTAAAACAAACAATTCTTTCATTAACACAAGAGCACATAGACACTGCGCGTGTGTGTGTGTGTGTGTGTGTGTGTGTGTGTGTGTGTGTGTGTGTGTGCACAGGGTGGGACGTGTGATTACCGGTCAGCATGAGCACGGCTCCAACAGAGAGCAGCACGAAACCGACCAGGGAAATGACGCTCTTGAAGAGGATCTCGAACTGCTGGGCGTTGAGTTTGCTGCGCAGGTAGTCCACGAAGGCGTGAATCTGACACAGCCCGAACACGCCGAAGGCAGCCATGTGCTCAGAGGATTGCACAGGCTTTTAAAAAAAAAAAACAAATAAACAAGCGGGACTGGATTACAATAATGCATAGAGCGGTTAAAAATCTCCCAAAGAGCATAACTGTAGATTCCCTCTAGCACGATTTTAGTGACAGCGTGACGAAAACCACGTTCCCCCTTTCGCAACCTACAATTAGTTAGTACTGATTAATCTACACTACCGGTCCAAGTTTAGAAACACTCGTTCTTTATTTATTTTTCCACATTTTAGATTAATAATAAAGTCATCAAAACTCTGGAATAACAAATGGAACTACAGGAATTACATTGTGATAAAAACAAAAAATCCAAAATAAAGCAAAATAATTAGCATCTTCGAAGTAGAATTTCCAGAAATGTATTCTTGGCGTTTTCCCACCCGATTTCTTGAGGAATTTCCCCGAGATGATTTTTAAACAGTATTAAAAGGAGTTCACACCTACGCCGGACTCTTTCGTGAACATTTCCCTCCAAGTCGTCCGTTCAAAAAAAAAAAAATTACTTGTAAATAAAACATACAGTTTTCTAATGAAAGAATTTAATATGTCGGGACGACTATATTTTTGTCTACGACACCGATTTCACACATTAAATATTTAACTTCAAACATTTCAGTCGAGCGTCCACAAACTTTTGACCGGTAGCGTACCTGGAATCCCACGAAGGAGATCTGCATGGACAGGATGGTGCCCAGGCAGTACACGGTACAGTAAGCCACATAGATGCGGTGAGAGAATCGTCCAGTGAGCATCAGCACCAGTACATGCAGAGGGATCAGGTTGATGAGGAACACGTAGCCTCCCCACGACGACACCTGGGGGGGGGGGGGGGGACCACCTCAGGCTTGAAAAATCTTAACAGTCATGCTTAAACGATGACAACGTTACCACCTCATACGGTGCTCACCATGTAGAAGTACGCCAGGGCGCAGATGGATGACCAGTAAATCGAACCGGTCTTCACCGCCTTGATCCACATGTAGTAGGTCAGCAACATGCAGAAAATAGCGATTCCTTTTGACAGGAAAGAAAAAGTGGTGATGCGTTACGAACTCGAATTAGAAATCCGTGTCGATCCAGGCGTTAATACCGACCAAGCGGCTCTCGTTGTACGTGTCACGATTGTTCTAACAGAAGAAGATTTGCGTCAGCGTGTTATAAAAAGGGATAAACGGAATAGCTACGGGAAAAGGACGCATCACTTATAGTACAGATGTTCCCAAAATAAATTTTGATATTATTATAAATAACCAACAATGCAATTTCTAATGCAAAGAAATGATATTACGACATAAAAAAAAAGACATTTTTGAAACCTTCGTTATCGTAGGAGCCTGCAACAGATCGGGAAATGTATCCTGGTACAACGGCGATCATAGCAGCAGCGAGAAGTCCAGCACCAGCATCCTGTCGGGAAAATTTTTTTTTTTTACTTTTAAAGAAAAAGAATCAAGCCATCGCTACTTTTATATCCGAGAGAAATGGCATAAACCAAACCGGGTCAGTGAGGAAAAAGGGAACAGACCTTGAGCTCCTTGGTGAAGTGGTAGGTGACGATGGCAGTGAAGGAGGAGAAGAGCGGTGCGAGGAACACGCACACATTTCGGATGTCGATGGTGACATGGAAGAAGTGCAGCATGTGGTACAGGGCCGCCGAGGTCACCATCAAACCTGCACGGAAACGTCTGATTGGTTAACTCTTCTTGGACGAAAATTCAAATCAGTTGTTTTGACTCGCTTTTAGTTTTAACTTTGAAAGTTCCTCCACGGTAAACCGATCTGAGGCGTCACTAAATAAGGCCCCGGAGTTTTATTTATCCTGAAATCTTTAAGCCGCAAGTGGATATCGAGATGAAAAAGTGGTTGTTATGGCAACAGGGTGATTTTGGCCATAATGAAAACCCTATGACGTGTTCGTTTGCGTATTCGTGAAGGGACGGAAATTCACACGCGAACAAACTTTCGGCTTGCACGTCAGATGGTGCCTCATCGAGTATCGTGTTCTCTCGGCGTACCGGGATAGATGGTGCCTCCGATGATTCTGCCGAGTGGGTACCACGCGCGGTCATCGAACCAGTTGTGAAACTTGTAAAAGCCTTCCTCGGTCAGGAAACGAGTGGTGCGGTAATTGAAATACCTGCATATAGG
>JAFFST010046659.1:175402-198345 GCA_022414735.1 Noturus placidus
AAACTTTTGCACTGTACAATGATCAAGGGTCAGGAGCAAAGAAAAAAAACTCATATATATATATATATATATATAAAAAGCAACTCGAGTAAAATATGTTACTTTTCATTAAATAAAGCGGAATACTGACGTGTTATAATACCTATATAAAGTACTAACGTTTCCTGTTTGTTTGTAAACAGCCAGCTGTTGTGAAACTACTGGCTGGTGGTGTTGTTGTTGTTGTTGTTTTCTTATTGTGTTAGATCAGTGTCTACGCACACTATTCACGACTACAGCTGCACTCTTCAACTCTCATTTGAAGTCAAATAGAATGAATCCGAGCATTATGTCATGTCATAAACCGACGAAGCACTGACACCAACACCGACCGCTGGGTGGTTTAAAAAGAGAGCTAAGCTAAGCTAAGCTACATCCGCTGTACACACACACACACACACACACACACACACACACACACACACACACAGCTCCAGCTACAAACATTCAAAACAAAAACGTCATACCTCATATACACGAGATTTAAAAAAAAAAAAATAAAATAAAATCTTCCGTATTCTTGTCTTTCTATCAAAGGGATAAGAGAGCTAGCTAGAGCGGCGGCACGTCAGGCTATTCAACTAGCCAGTGCGTGCGCGTGCCCGTTGCGCCGTGCGCGCTATAGACGCGACTCACGTTCACGCGCGTTACCTGGGCGGCGCAAAATAAATAAATAAATAAATAAATAAATAAATAAATAAATAAATAAATCGGAAAAATACACCTCGTTTGTTAGAATCAAGCGCAGCGTAATGTCTGTTTGTTTGTTTTTGTTTTTTGGCTGGTCGTGGATTTAGAAGATGATCTTTTCGTTAAAAAAAACAAGCAAGTCAATGAAATAGACTATAAAGTATTTGCTCTGTATAAAGAATTGCCCGATGGTGGTGGTAAGCATCAGGAGCGCGCACCGGCGCCGGTGTGTGCTGCTGTTCCTGGGTGTCACCGGAGTCATCATTTACCGGCATTTCAGGTGAGAAGAAAAAAAAAGAAGCGGCTTTGTTGAATATATAGTTGTTAATGTGCATGAGTTAAATCGTGTTGCTATGTTGAATTTTCGGTTCATTTATGTGCTATTATATGTTAATATCACTGACATGTGACTATAAGCTGTTATAAATATTCTATAGTCTATATTTAGGGGGCTATAGGCATATTGTGCTTATTCTTATTATCACTGTAAAAAAAAAATTGGATGTAAATGTTGCAGTAATTTATAGGGAGCAACTTTGGCAGTACTGCAATGTAATTTATCATCAATTTTGTATGGCTTTTTACAGTGGTACATTGTCTCAAAGCAGCTTTACAGAAATATCATTTTTACAATTTTTACATTTAACAAGCGACTTACTAATGAGAGCACATTCACACACCAATGGGAGCAGAGCTGCCATGCAAGGTGCTAGCTTGCCATCGGGGGCAACTTAGGGTTCAGTGTCTTGCCCAAGGACACTTCGGCATGGGATCACCCGGGCCGGGATTCGAACCGCTAACCCTACGATTAGTGGACAACCCGCTCTACTGACTGAGACACAGCCGCCCTGTGTCATACCTAGTGTCGAATAACACACAATCAAATCACCCCGAGAAAAGCAACTTACAATTGATTCAGTCTGCAAATAAGGGTCTTGCTTAAGGACCCCATCATGGCACTTTTGTGGTGCCGGGATTTGAACCAACAACCTTCTGAGCTTTAACTCGAAGCCTTACCATCTGAGCTTGCATCACCTCAAAGGTTCAATGGATCTATATTTGACCAATATTTGTTTGCATTTTATTTTCTTTCTCAAATGGAAACTCTCTATTGTTGGGTTCTACATAGAATACTTATGCCAAACTGACAGGATGAAGTACCATTTAGTGTCGGAACTATTTGTTAATAAATAGCCTAACCATAGTTAACCATTGTAAAGGGATGTGTACACACAGACCAGTTCCTATGCGCAAATACAGTGGATCACTGGGTACCGACAAGTCCCAGATGAGATTGAGTCAGACCATGTTGGATGAACTGTGTTTATTGTGTATACTGTGTTTATATTCTATACAAATCAAATTTAATTGAATTGAATTAACTCTTGTATTACCTCTGATCATATCATTCCTGCTTTAGTGGACAACCAGAGAAGATGAAGATCAGCAGGAAACAGGGATTAACGGTCAACTCTTCCCAGTTCACGCTGGGAGGCGAGCCTTTCCGCGTCTTTGGGGGTTCCCTTCACTATTTCCGCATCCCTCGGGCGTACTGGAAGGACCGCATGATGAAAATGAAGGCTTGCGGGCTCAACACTCTAACCACGTAGGGGTGGAACACATTAGCGCCCATGACGGCATTTTTTAAAACAAACTCAGGTGTGAGGACGGTGTCGGTAATCTAATCCGTGGCTGTGTTTCAGATACGTGCCGTGGAACCTGCACGAGCCCGAACGAGGGAGTTTCCAGTTCAACGCAGGTCTGGATTTGGAGTAAGAACATTTCCACCCTCATTTGTTTGTTTCTGAAGAGCATCTGCATGTAGGAAAATGTCCTGACGCAACAGGTGTGGGGTTACACCACTGAACACAGTGTTGATAGTTTTATTGTCAACATATAATATATATATATATATATATATACAAGTATAGATCATGACATGACATCACACAGGTGTGGCTCATCACATATGTACTGTATTTTAAATATACAGTTTAAAATAAAATCCAGTTTTACAGAACGAATATACCAGGTGGACAATGCATTGCTCATACACTGATTTGATAACCAAACAACATATCAACACACACACACACACACACACACACACACACACACACACACACACACACACACACACACACATTTTGTCCTGAGTGGACACAAAACCTAATACGATTTTGTCTGATTACCGTGAATTTTACATACTTTACACAGATAATCACCCTTCTGTCTCAGGAGAAGGAAACCTTCCGGACTCCAAAACCCAGTATTGTTTGTTAAGAGCGTGAGCTTAACACGGACATGTGCTTAAGGATTATAACGCGTAACGTTTGTGCTAAGCATCTCTTGACACAAACAAGACGTGGATGATTTGCACGGCCGTTCCCCTGAGAGCTTCACTCATGTGGGAGATTAACCCACTGGGTTAGGAGTCGTTAACGCTACAGCGATTACATCAGCACGCGCTAATTAAACCGCTGCAGTGTCGCCATGATGACAGGCCGTGTGTTCGAGCCTAAAGCTTAAAAAACGTAACACCCTTTGACGTTGGCGTTATCTCTGAATACATGCTCAGGATGTCCGGAACACGTACGGTACGTTTCATTTATCCACACTAAGGAATAGTGTTTCACAATGAAAGCTCTGCCATGATTCCGCAGGACGTTTCTCCTCCAGGCGGCTGACGTTGGTCTCTGGGTTATCCTTCACCCGGGTCCGTACATCTCCTCAGAGCTGGACCTCGGAGGATTGCCCAGGTGAGACTCCTGATTTCAGCATGTTGCGAGAAATAGTACTCGGCGTCGCCGTGTGACGTTTTTCGTTCTTTACTTTTGCAAGACATTTTGTCCTCACTTCTCAATGAGTTTTCCTTAAAAGCGTCACGTGACGTCAAGCGCTCCTGTCCAATCAGATTGCAAGTTGGGAGGCAAGTGAGAAAAACAACATTGAGGACAGAGTGCTAAAACGCAATATATTATACAGGACATATAGCACTTCTGTCTGGCAAATCCTGAGATGTAAAAGCATCAGTATATGTTTTCTGGTCATTTGAGTCATAATAGCAATGCAGCACGTGAATACATGCGAAACTTATTGCACTGTACAGCCTAGCTCTGATATCTCAATGAATGAACACATATTATCAAATATTGTTCTGTTAGGATGAGGGTCAGATATTTATGGATGGATATCCTTGTAAGGGTTTAGATGATCATCTTACATTTATTCATTTAGCAGACGCTTTTATCCAAAGCGACTTACAAATGAGACACACTCACACACCAATGGGAGCAGAGCTGCATGCAAGGTGCTAGCTTGCCATCGGGGGCAACTTAGGGTTCAGTGTCTTGCCCAAGGACACTTCGGCATGGGATCACCCGGGCCGGGATTCGAACCACCAACCCTACGATTAGTGGATTAGTGGACAACCCGCTCTACCGACTGAGCCACAGCCGCCCAATCTTCAAAACTAGCATTTGGTGACATTATGGCTGATCTGTTCTGATACTGTACACACTTTTGCTCCACTCACAGCTGGCTGTTAAGAGACAGGAAAATGAAGCTGAGGACGACGTACGTCGGTTTCACGCAGGCCGTCGATGCCTTTTTGGACAATCTCGTTCCCAAAATCGTGCCTTTACAGGTTTGTCAGTTTCATATGACTTGTACTATTTAAAAAATGTTTTGCCAGGATAGCAATAAAAAAAAAACGTCCTGATTTGCTGTTCAGTTTAGGAAAGGCGGCCCCATCATCGCAGTGCAAGTGGAACACGAATACGGGTCGTATTCAGCGGACAGGAAATATATGGCGTTTCTGAAAGAGGTATGGGAAACTGTAGTAGTAGTTCGGTGCTTAAAAGACGTTTGTGAGTTCGACAGCTTGGGCCCTACTACTTGTATTTTTACCTTTATAATTAACATCTGATTATCGGCGTTTATTGGCATCCCTCGCTTCATTTCATCCTAAAGAGAGCGATTCAGCGGCGCCTTAGTCTTTTAGTCTGTCCAGCTGCCTCACCTCTTCAGCTGCCCAAACAGATCGGCTTCCGAGGTGTCAACTTTCATGTTAAAGCCACAGTCAAAGCTCTGGTCATCTCACACATCGCAGTGACTTCTCTGCCGCGTAAGGTGTTTTTACTAACAAATCAGCTACTGGATTGTTTTCAAAAGTTTTTTTTTTTCATCGTATTGTCACAACCAATATGCAAACGATCGTTTGTTATTCAAGAATGCATTAATGAAAATCGTGAAATCGATCCAAGGTCCGAGTGAGCATCGTTGTGACGTTACATGAGCTGGGACGAGACGACAAGACATGGGAAATTTGATATGAGGAAAAGGAGATGCTTTGATGCAGCATGTTGTGGGTGTGGTTTATATGTCCAGGGTTCAATCCTGAGCTCCAGATACAGCATTAAATGCAACATTTCCTATATTCCTACTACTTTCCAAAAACAAGCCTGTAGGCTAATTGGTTAATCTACATTGCCCGCTGCTGACCTTGCACTTAAATAGGTAAATAAATAAACATTTAACAGTGTGTCTGCATTAAGATCCTGAGGGTCCTGAGTGGCAGTGCTATAAACTTTGTTTTGGATCAGAGTTATTGGATCAGAGTTTTTAATTTCGACTGAAGGTAGCGATTGAGCACAAAAGCTGGAGAATTAGGACTTTGTGTGGCGTGTTTTTATTAGGGTAAATCCAGATATCCGTCCAAATTGTGGGTCAAAGCACATGTGGATAACATCAAAGATGGGCAATCAAGATTCAAAATGACTTTGAGTTTGAAAAGACAATAAAATAACGGTATGAAAAATATATGATACGGTCGGTAAGACTTTGCAAAGAGAAATGGAAAAAACAGGGCATCATTAACCAACTGAATTAAGGGCCGAACACAGAACAGGCGCAAACAATAGAGGAGCAAAGCCAGTGCCATGGCTGGGGCGGAGACGGGACCAAAAGCAAAAAAATACATCAAGAAAAAAACGCACATGGAAAACAGAACAAAAACAAGCAGCGCTCGATATGCTGTGCAACCTTGATATGAACAATCAAACTGGAATATTGTGGTGTTCATTGGCAAAGTATGCTTGCCTGTACAGAAACATAAGACGGTATAAGTGCACACTTTTATTGACATCTTTACTGAGAAATCAAATGTTTGATTACTTGTTAAATAGGGGAAAAATTGCTTTAATTTTATTTTCTCCAGGCTCTCGAGTCGAGAGGTATCAGTGAGCTTCTCCTCACATCAGACAGCCATGAAGGCGTAAAGAGTGGAGGAGTGAGCGGAGGTAAAGCACTAATAACACATCTGACATAATCTGATATCCCAGAATCAGTATTTTCAACAGTGCACAAGTTAACGTTAACAGATTTTTCCCTCGTCTCAGTCGTCAGGACTCTGAATCTGCGGAAGCTAAATTACGAAGACCTCAAGTATCTGGATTCTGTGCAGGTAATCAGAGTCAACTGATTAATCGTGTCGTCTGATTGTCCGGATATTAAATGTAAATCTTGAACTGCCCTTTGATCATAGTTTATTAGATTTTCTTTAATAGTATGTTCATGAACGTATTGGATTTCCTCCCACAAAATGCATCCGCGATATTTTCCATTTAAATCTGTCCAGATTTGTGGACAGTTCGGTAACCCAAAGCAGACATCCTCCTCCTGAAAGACCCCCAGTGACGATACTGCGAGTTGCCCCAGAACAAAGCGCTGTTGAATTCTCGATTCTGATTGGTCAAATAATAAAAACAGATTGGTATTGTTATTTCAACCATAAGATCATCGCTATGATGTAATGTCTAATTTATTTAACGTTTATGGAAGGAGTCTCCAGTGTCAGTGTAACAAAAGCTGTAAATTTTCCCGCCGTGTGAAAGTCTTCAGGACAGAGGACGTAGTGCTTTTGAGGTTTCAAGGCAAGGTGCGTTGTCTCGTCTTATCGTAGATGTAGATTTATTAATAAATGACTGTTTGTAGCTGCTGTAACATAAGTGAGAACAGGAGCTATCTTGTCTCATGGCGTTCCACAATCAGTTTGTAGTTTCGTAAATAATTGAATAAATAAATAAATAAATGTTGGTGTATAAAGAGGAGTTATTTCGGGACGTTATTTTTATTAACTATGCTACATCACACCACCCTGTCATTGATGATTTTCCTCTAAGAGCACAACCCCAATGGTTTTAATCCTTACATATTGTATAACTGATTAACAGCCGAACAGCCCTGTTTTCATTACGGAGTACTTGGTGGGACACTTCGATGGCTGGGGAGATCTGCATCACATCTTTCCTGTAGAAGGTAACTTTTTTTTTAAAGGATTTTTAAATGTTTAGAATTGTGTTCTCAGCAATACAATCAATATCAGTAATTATATTATATGACTTAATTATACTGATTTTTTGGGGGCTATATTACAGGGTTCGACACATGTCTTTACCTTTAAATTATTTTTTATTAGATACATATATTATAAAGTAAGTGAGTCTGAGTTCATCTCTTCCCTGTTAGACATGTTTGCAGTGATTAGAGAGGTTTTGCGACGTGGCATGTCCATCAACCTGCACATGTTTCACGGAGGAACAAACTTTGGCTTCATGACCGGCGCTGTGGCAAACCCCTCTTACAAGGCTCTAATCACGAGCTATGGTTTGTCATCTTTTTGTATTGCACTGTCAGGAAAAATGTCATTTTTTATTTTATTTCCAAGGATGTGAACAATGTACAAGCTAAGTTTTCAAAGTTGGGGCCGCCAGGGGGCGCCCAGGGGGCTTCAACAATTTGGTGTGAAAAATAAATTCTCATTCTCAGACAACCACACGCACACACAATCAATTCCTAATATAATGTAATGTAAAGATGTAACGTACGATGTAATTATTATTATTTTTTAAAAAGGGCGATATATTCAGAAGTCTGTATTTTTAATGTGTTTTAAAGACATCTTTCAAAAGGAGGGCCTCGGTCAAATGTTAATGCCATTGGAGGTTCTTGCCCTGGAAAAGTTTGGGAACCCCTGAGCTAAGGTACTTCAGCGAGTGATGTACAGTAATGTTAAAGAAGTTATAAAGGTTCACACTGTAGACCAGGGGTTTCCAGACTTGGGGTCATGACCCCACATGAGTTTGTTGGGTCATGAGAGAAACTCACAATCTCCTGGAAGTCACAGTCAAACACCACACTTCAATGAAGAGAGTACATCCTATTTGAGTCTTTTTTGCTATCCTGACACAGTTAATACGTACACATAAGCAATAAAAATGGACAAATTTCTCTGTCCTCCACTAGTTCTTCAACAACGTAGAGACTGTCTTGCTTATAAATCTGGAAAATAAAAACATATGGTGGTCAGGGCTTATTGCTTAGAAAATGTCCATTTGGTGTATTTTGCTAAGAGAGTTTGGGAATCCTTGACAACATTCAACTGAGAGTGTGTTAAAAAAAAAAAATATATATATATATATATGTTTTTTTAATCATTCTGTATATGATTCTTTTAGATTATGATGCGCCTTTGTCCGAGGCCGGTGAATATACACCGAAGTACCATCTGTTGAGAGACCTCCTTCTTCGATACACTAGTATGTGACACAACCTTGTTTAGCTTTTAAAGCAACAGTTTTTGGCCAAAAATAAAATGTACACAATTTCCCTCTTACACCAAAACAGACTAGCTAAAAATGTCTAGCGTCTGAGGTTCGTCTCAGATGGTTGCTGAAGGCTAGCAGGTAATGGAAGCTAATGACCTCCAGTTCAGCATTATAGAAACAACAGTTTGTCATAGCCAGAAACCACAATGCTAAACTGGAAGCTATAGGTTGACATTAATTGTTAGCAACATTAGCTTCATAGCTCCAGTACAAAACTAAAGATGCAAAGTTTACCTGACTAATAGATTTTGGCCAAACTTTTCCTTTTCGTCTACTTTACTTCTTGTGTGTGTTTCAGTACAAAGTGATTTTAGCGAGTTGGTGTGTTTCAGGTGAAACTCTGCCGGAGATACCGGCTGTGCGCTGGAAGGAAAGCTACGAGGCAGCCATCATTTACAGACACTTGTCTTTATGGGACGCTCTGCCTTTCACAGAGGAGGTGTGAAGCTAATTTCTCTCTTTTGCCCGCTAATGCATTAACAGAGACTCAGAACTTTTCCGTTAAGTTACAGCCAAAAGATGATTTTAGTTATAGACATGGACTCTAAATTCTTTTAGTGGGCCGGATTTAAACCTTTATTTGGGTACATTCTGGCCTGTGCTCATCGTATGGCCAGTTTATTACCTAAAGATAAGACAAACTTGTTTCTTCTCAAACACACAACCCCAATTCCGAAAAAGTTGAGACAGTATGGAAAATGTGAATGGAAAAAAAAAACAAACAAAAAAGTTATTTGAAAATTCACTTCAGCCTGTACTATATTCAAAACACATGATTAACACATTGTTTGATGTTTTACTTTGTGAATTTAATTTCTTTTAGAAAATATACACTCATTTCAAACTGCAACACACTCCAAAAAAGTTGGGACCTTTGACTGTTTACCGCTTTGTGACATCGCCTTTTCTTGAGTAACACTTATTTAAATGAAGAGTAAAGAGGGAAGATATCAGTTGGTTAAGTTTAGCAAGCGGAATTTTCCCCTAGGCCTTTTTTTTAAAGCTCCTAATGATTAGACGATCGCCTCACCTGTTTCACACCACCTACTTATTTCAACTCGTCACATCGCTTTTAGTCCTAAATTGCCCCAGTCCCAACTTTTTAAAAACGTGTTGCAGGCATCAATTTCAAAATATACATTTGCCTTCAAAAAACTATGCAGTTGATTAGGTAAAACATCAAATACCTTGTCTTTATATATTTAAATACAAGTCAAAGTACATTTACAAATCTCTCCTCTTTGTTTTAATGAGCATTTTCCATATTGTCCCAACTTTTTCGGAATTGGGGTTGTAAGTCAAACTAAACAAAGTTAAAAGTAAATGACAATAACACAGACCACAAGTTCTTGGTTCGTCAGTTATTATTATTATTAATAATAATAATAATAATAATAATAATAATAATAATAATAATAATAATAAAACTTAATAATAATGTTCTTAATTTTTGAAGCCTTTTAAATCCAGGAGTCCTGTTAATATGGAGAATCTTCCCGTAAACAAAGGGAACGGACAAGCGTATGGATACACGCTGTACGAGACCTCCATCACCACCGGAGGCTTCTTAAAATCAGGAAACAACATCCGAGACAGAGCACTGGTAAAAACCGTGCAGATTCAGTAAAAAATAAAATAACAATCTTTGTTATCATCTCATAATAATATCCCTTTATTGTTGGTTGTATGATGTTTCAGGTGTTTGTGAACAGAGGCTACATTGGCACTTTCGACTACAAGAATATAGAGTTAGCGGTTTCTGATGACAAGGTATAGTAGATTTCATTATTTGCTAATGTAAGAGTGAACTGAAACACAACGTGCCATGCTGAAAAGCAATGCTCTTACATTGCTCCATCTATTCAGCGTAAAACAGGGTTGTTGTTGTTTTGCCTTTTTAAAGAGTTAAGCACTAACTTTTGCATCAGAAATGGATGGGGTTCTTTGTTGCGTTACGTTTCACTTTGATCAGTGTGTTGCAGTCGTGTCACACTGAAACGCATTCACTGTCTAATCGAAGCCGCACTGTGATTGGAGAATGGCCATTTTATCATTTTATTGAGATTTTATTGTGTGTGTGTGTGTGTGTGTGTTCGTAGGAGGCGCGAACTTTGAGTTTTCTGGTGGAAAACTGCGGAAGAGTGCATTTTGGCCATACCATGGACAATCAGCGCAAAGGTACTGGACCAAATAAAGTACCAGGATAGCTCAGGATGTTTTCTAAGCTCAGGATGTTTTTCCAAACAGTATAAATACCTACCCCTAATAACATGGCTTCCACAGTTATTATTACGCTACAGTATATAACACCATTAGAAAGATCATTTGTTTTTGTTCCAGGGATTGTCGGAGACATTTTACTGAACAACGTGCCTCTTCGAGACTTCACAATTTACAGCCTGGATATGACACGCAGCTTTATTGACAGGTTCATGAAATACGATCATATTCTGAGTACGGGCCAGCGCATGTTAAATGAGATTGTGCAAGAGGTTTATCTGAGCATGGCAAACTGCTGTGTTTAGTTTATACAGCGCTCCGTGGAAGTCGCTCCCTCAGAAGCCAAGCTTTCCGGCGTTTCTGCAGGGAAGACTGTTCGTGGACGGATATCCCAGTGACACGTTCGTTAAGCTGCCTGTGAGTGACACGTGTTGAAGTTCAAATACCTTTATTTTATAGGCATACAGTGTGAATAATTTTAACACAATTCACTGATCAGCTGACTGAGTTGCTATAATATTTATTGGTGGATTAATTGGAAAATACATTTTTACAATGGGGTATGTAAACTTTTACACGCGATTGTTCAAGTTTAATAAATACTTTCTGACACTATCATACTCACCGGCATGATGGGCAAACGTGTTCATTCTGTAAATAAGGCAGAAATCGTTTGTGTGATTACAGAGCTGGAGCAAAGGCGTGATCTTCATCAACAGTCAGAACGTTGGACGTTATTGGCACGTCGGCCCCCAGCAGGCGCTCTACATCCCAGGGCCTTTCCTCAACAGCGGAATCAACTACGTCAGTTATCACAATTCGCTGTTGGTTATGTTTTACCATGCGCCTTTGTTTTGGTTGAGGACATTTTACTGAAAACTGTTTTCTCTTTAAGGGATCATTTTACTGTACGTTTTCTTTTTAAGTAAGCTCTTAAATGTGTCTGCTGTGGTGCCTTTGGGTTTTTTTTTTTTTTTTCAAATCTATGCTACAGATGTATAAACCATACTGTTATTTCACCTGAACACACTCTCTGGAATATAAAAATGAGATTTCATATCTAGGGCAAGTAGATAAAGAGTTTTTATTCTACTGCCCTTAAAAGGGTTCATTTGACCTGAATTGGACATAAGTCGTGTTTGTCTCACAGGTTTCTCTGGTTTATTTCAGGTCACTGCATTTGAAGAAGAGGAATCTGATCTTAAACTCCAGTTTGAAAGCACTCCTGATCTGGGAATGACCGTGGACATATAGTGACAGAAACGATGGACTCATCCAGGTCAGGTGGAAGATGAACTGTAGACAATGTTCTTGTGCTGAATTTATTTCACCAAATTGTGCTGAAGTGGAAAAAAAAGAGCTTAGCGCAAAACATTAATCAGAGCTTTAGTGCAAAACTAAAGAAGCACACATTGCAATAACATTAAAATATTCTGACTGAGATTTCATGCTGATTTAAAACATTTTTTTGCAATATTGCCATATGTAAATGTAAATTGCTTTTATTTATTAATTTTACACATATTTATAAACTGTTAATAAACCTTTTGATATTTGCGATTTGATAATAAAGTTCTGATAACTCACCCGGTTTCCTCTTAATCTGTCTTAACTAAAACGAGCTAAGCCGATACAGAGAGACATGATCAAAAATAAAGACATTAAAACATGAGGAAAAATAGGAAGGCACTATGAATAGAAATAATAGAATTAACACAAGGCTTTTAAAAAAGCAGTGATGGAGGAAGTTGTTGTTTTTGTTACTACAGTGAGCCGTTTGTGTCTAGGAGAATATCGGTCCTTTATTCATGCTATCAAGGAATCAAATAATGAAACGCCACCATTTCTAAAAGTCCGGGGGCCTCCTGCAAAACCTGTAGCTTTTCGAAATGTTTTCCTTGAAGTCTTCAGGTGTTACAGGTGAAAAACGTGCCGAAAACCTACACAAGAAAATACAGCTTTCGTCATTCATCAAAAAAGAATTTCAAAGTCATGTGTCTATATCCAACTATATTATAATGTTCAAGGTCTATGCTATATTGTCATATTGCAGTGATGAGAAGTAGAAGGTTGTACCTTTGCAATTTTTAAAAAGGTTTTAAACAATAATAGCAATATTAATTTAATAAAATGTAAAATCTGAGATTTATCTATCATGTTCTTTCCTCAATTCCACAAAAAGGAAGAAAAATAAAGTCTAATAAGTGTCTAAGTAGCGCCTCCTTTCATAATACACTATTTGTAATCATTTCAAATTTGTTAATAATTATAATTTGAGATATGGAACTAACGTCTGAGTTGTGGCCATATTGTAATTATCCATTCAGAACTAGTTATTGCAGTTTGTCTTTAGAATTAAGATAAGAAAACTCCAGTACGCTTTACATAGCTAACGTTTCAGGTTAGCACTATATATATTGTTGTATACTTTGTACACATATTACATAGCAAACTAAACAGCATGATGACATTAACATAATAAATGACACCAGTGACACAAACAGAATATTCAGTTTATCAAATTAAAATGATCATCTAAGTCAGTCGTTGCTCCTCTGGGAAAATAATGGTACCTGGTCACAATACAGGCAGCACAACACGGCTTGGAAGAATCCGTGGGGAAATCATATTTACAACATGTATAGTGTTGCATTTAGTTTCATAGGTAGCAGTCCTTTTGGAGTTTATTTAAAAGTGCTTGGACCACCCCAATGTCCATACCATGGTTACGCCCTTGCTAATCTCACTAGCCAATGAGAGTAAAACTCTGTTAAGCCACGCCCACATGAGAGGTTTGTGTCTCTAGGTCTGCACTACCGTATATTGCATACCGTATATTAATCTATATCCTAATGTGCAATTTTCAATACTTGTAACACTGAAGTAAAATTGATGAAACTAAACACAGTAAATGCCTTACCAAAAAACATTTACTTTTATCCTAGGGGTGTGCAAACTTTCATTCAGCTGTAAGTGGAAAAGGTGACGTGTCCCTAATCTTTTCACATGCAGTGTACGTAACCTGTGTGAAGGATTCGTTTACCACAATTTTTTAACACTGACATTTTATCTATGAGTTTCTGTTCTGTGTTGAGACTAAAATAATTCAACATTCTGGGAAAAAAAAAGTTCAGTAGTGATTATAAGCTGTTAATTCTACGGCTTCGTACGATGTCCAGTCCGTGTAGTGCAACTTTTATCTCAGAACATTACTGCAACCTCTCACGTTATGTGCTGTGATAGTTGGAACTAATCTACTAAACGATCAATATTTAAATACCTCTCTATATTATTCATATCTCCATGTTGATATTGGTGAAGCCCTTTTTCCCTCTGTTCCCTAGCACAGGGCTTTGAGTCCGGGTGTGCCACACCAGCACCTGCAAAATCACATTCAAACATTTTTAAGTAAGCGTAAAAAATCCGAAAGCACTGAGAGCAGGTTTTCACATCTCGCAGACAGGATAACAATTACAATTAAACACACGAGGGCCAGTTGTATTAGAACAACTTTCTATACAGATATGTACGTGAGAGAAATTTAGGGGCAGGGGGTGGAGGGTGTCATTAGATGGTAGGGGTAGGTGGTGTCACCCACTCAAACTTCCCATTACTGCTAATTCATAATAGGGTAATTGTTTCTATATTATTATTATTATTATTATTATTATTATTAGTAGTAGTAGTAGTAGTAGTAGTAGTAGTAGTAGTAGTAGTAGAGGGTGGCTGTGGCTCAGTCGGTAGAGCGGGTTGTCCAGTAATCCACTAATCGTGGGGTTGGTGGTTCGAATCCCGGCCCGGGTGATCACATGCCAAAGTGTCCTTGGGCAAGACACTGAACCCTAAGTTGCCCCCGATGGCAAGCTAGCACCTTGCATGGCAGCTCTGCTACTGCTTGGTGTGTGCTCTCATTTGTAAGTCGCTTTGGATGAATAAGCGTCTGCTTATTTAACATTGAACACCCTACAAGACCTGCCGTTTTGGACATTCTCGGACCCAGTCATCTAGCCATCACAACTTTTCCCTCGTCATAGTCGCTCAGATCCTTACGCTTGCCCATTTTTCCTGCTTCCGACACATCGACTTCGAGAACTGACTGTTCTCTTGTAATATATCCCACCCCTTCACAGGTGCCATTGTAACGAGATAATCAACATTATTCACCTGTCAGTGTTATGGCTGTATATATATTAGCCTAAGAACCAGTGACACTTTTTACAGCTTTCATTTTGCAAATATTACACCAAGTGTTCGTGGTGTAGTGGAAACAGTAATAGTAGTAAATATCATCTCAAAACTTTAGACACATTTTACATAATCAGAACAGAAACAAATCGAATGGGTTCACCTTTGTGCAGTTATCAGCCTTGGGCTCCAGCTCGCTGAGAGTGACCAGCCCCTCCAGCAAACTGCTCTCTTGGTATCCTCCATTAACGCTGTCCGGCTTAAACCAGGCCTGAGGTTTGCTGAGGATGAGCTGGAGGTTTACAGCGAACCCTGCCATGTCGATGGCAAACGGCCGTTGAGGGTTATAGATGATGTCCCAGCCATACACTTTCCCCAGGCTGTTGATTTTCACCGACTCGTAAAGTAGGCCACCTACAAAGGCGACGGGCCAGACGGAGACCTTCTGGGTCCAACGCATCTAAAGTATGGTGGGGAGGGGGTACACAAGACATCTTTAGATTATGCATTCACCCTGCAGAATTATTGGCACCTTTTCATAAAAAATAGCAGAATGTTTTGGTAAACTAAATAATATTAACAGGAAAAATTATTTACTTTAATTATTCTTAATCTCAAAGCTTATAAGAGATATTGTTTAAATCCCCCCCCCCCCAAAAAAAAGCATGTGCCAAATTTATTGATGCCCCTAAATATTTTAAACAATTTGTCATCCTTTATAAAAAGATATTTTTAAAAAGCCCCAGGAACTGTTTCCCCGGGATGTAAATATGAAGTTGCACACCTGTAAAATGGCCTTCAACACAAAACCTATAAATGATTGGTGATGATAATTGGAAATTTGCAAGAAATTAGGCCTCATGTCTCTGTAGTCCACAGTACAGAGTACAGTTTTTTTTTTTTTTTTACAGCTACACGTTAATATTGTTGATTCCGCTGTCCCACTGTTCAATTTAAATTTCAGATATATGTATTACAGCAACTCTGTAGGAAACATTTTTCATCCAGCTAGCTCCTCTAGCTTAGGACGTTAACAAATTTCTGTTCTTCTCACCTCACCTCCTCAAACAGCTCCAGGCTGTAGGTGTTGTCGTCGTCAGCAAAATACACAACCCCCTGTTGCTGGGTTTTGATGCCAAAATTTTCTCTGAGCCAGCGCAGCCCGAGGTTCCTCTGCACTGATCCACGTGGTTTAACGTGCCGCCTCTGCTCACTGTCCATCTGGGGAATGTGTGGCGTCTTCACATTCAAGTGCGTGTAATTCATCATGGAGCTCCTCAGCAGTCTGGAGACGAGCAGCGTCTTGTTTTGAGAATCTTCCACCACAATCCAGTGCAGGTTAGGGACGTGCAGGAGCGTGTTGGAAAGGCGCGTGAGCTCGGCTTTCTGCACGGCTCGGTGGTAGGTAGGCGTGATGACGTGGATGGTGGGCAGCAGGTCGAACCACGGTGCAGGACGCCTAAACGAATGTCCTCGGAGGACGCTGTTGTTTTTGGGGTATTTTTTTTGTATTTTATTGCTGATATACTCATACCAACCATCTGTGAGAGAAGTAATAAACAAAGCAAGACAAAAGTACAAAATCAACCATAATGTGTGTGCTGATTATTAGTTTCTGTACATGATATAACAGGATATAAAAAACAAGGAATAAAACACAAGAGGGCATGCTTTTATTGGAAAATAATCAATTATGGGGTTGTGTGATGAAGCGGGGTTATTGTTATTATGTCTATTTTCCAATAACAGAACATCTCACAGTGTTTTTTTCCTCTTATACCGCAGCAATTTGCCAATGAATTCAATTTCTAGCTTATTATTAAACACTGTGGTAGTTTTTATCCATTTACCTGACATGGCGGGATCATGAAGCCACATGCTGATGAGTAGCACAATTAGCAGTAGCACAAGCACGTCTCGTAGCCTCGACATGTCCAAGTCCTGCTCTAGTATATACCATAAGCTAATGATGAGGGACCTACAGTCATCATATGGTCATTCTAGAGGGAGAGAAAGACAAAATTTCCAGTAAATTTCTTAGATGTCCTAGCATATTTCTGAAACATTAACCAGCCGTGAGCTTGCAGTAGTTAATACTAATTAATGCTAAGAAATGCAAAAATCCATTGCATACAACAATATGTTATAAATACAGTATAACCATAAGCTGCAATCTGTGGGGTCCAAGCACCAATTGAGGTCCAAACAAACCCAAAGTGACCAGTTCATGTTAGTTCAGATATATAACTATAGATTAACGTACTGATAGGTTGTGTAATAGTAGCTCAGTGGTGACCGTGTTTTTAAGCAGCCCAGTCATCATCAAAAATCCACTCGCAGATTAGCACAAAGATACAATACACCAAATTTCAGTTTTATCAGACGTACAGTTTCTGAGAAACACTCATTTGAAATTAACTCAACCCCCACTAGATGTTTCTTTCAAGACATAATTTTGCAGCCATCCTCAGAATCTTAACCAAGAATCATAAGAATCTATTCAAGCAATCACAAATTACAGCTGTTTAAGTAAATTAAGCTCTGTCCAACCAGAATTGATTGGCTAAATAGTCCGGATTGAAAATTTGTTCTCGCTAACCCAAGGAATCAGCAGAATTAAAAAAAAATATATTTTGTCTTCGGGAACAATGGTTCCTTATTAAATACACTAACCTATGCCAAAGGAATCAATTAAATCAATTAAAGATATTAAAATAAAAAAAATGAATAAAAAAATATGAATATGAACAACTCACGTGTTCAGGAGGACATGCTGGAGGAAGCAGTTGTGCATTTCCAATGTATCAAGGATCTGTAACATGCAACGCAAAGGAGTACCAGGTCAGTAGAACACTGCCACCTCACAGCTCCAGAGGGTTACTGGTTCGAGCCAGAGCTTGTTTCCTGTTTAAACAAGATTTGTATGTAAAAGGTGGTGGATCTCGACTATTAATTGCCTCTTTGTATTTCTGCTTGGCAACCCTGACCAGGATGAAGCATTTACTGTACTTAATATGCCATGGGCCAAAACCAACACTTGTTTTTTCTCAATCCTAATGAGTACTATCTACAAATAACCGCCTACATTTACATTTATTCATTTAGCAGACGCTTTTATCCAAAGCGACTTACAAATGAGACACTAATGGTAGCAGAGCTGCCATGCAAGGTGCTAGCTTGCCATCGGGGGCAACTTAGGGTTCAGTGTCTTGCCCAAGGACACTTCGGCATGGGATCACCCGGGCCGGGATTCCAACCACCAACCCTACAATTAGTGGATTAGTGGACAACCCGCTCTACCGACTGAGCCACAGCCGCCCCACAGATTGGTGAAAAAACTGTTTAAACCATGGTTCAAATACATGTTGGCAAGAGGTCTGAAACCGTGTTGTATCAAACACACTCCATCCCTGGAAAAAATTCTAGGTATCGCCAAAGCCATCGTGTGTGAATGGTGAGACAAGCCTTACATCAAAACTGGTCTGAACAAGGTCAACCAAAGACATTTTCAGCAAACAGGTGTATGAAGACGTTGTGGACTACTGGACCTTTCACTCATCTCTGGAACCTGCTGACCACCCACATACATGGGAAACTTCAGAATTTATTGACATTATTGAGTATGTGGTGACAGTTTTGTCCTGTTACAGAGATGCGTACATATAGCGGGTGAAAACAACAAAGTCGTCAAAATTACTGATGATGCATTATGTACCTCTCACCAATATGTGGCACATTACTGACATAGTAATCAAAGTCAAAACTGATCAGAACAAGCATATTCCTTTTAGTGATGGGAAATTTATAGCTGAACTACACTTTAGACACATTAAGCATTCGTTCCGTATGTAAAAATGATGGATAGGGGCTACGTTCATCCACAGTCCTATGTGGATTATTATGTCCACCAGGCTGAAAATGGCTACCATGTATGGGTCAGGACTAGGATGTCTGTTCAAGGGTCTTTTTAGAATGGCAGTTCTATTCCTCAAAAGGGGGTTTTCTATTGCAAAACCTCATTTAAAAACAGCAGTAAAAGGTATTGTAAGCGACATAGTGAGCAACGTTATGAACGAGACACAAACTCAGAATTAAGACAGATCAGGCCTTGCATTGATTGCGTGTAAAAAAATATAAAAGTCCCCCAGGGTGTTGACATGTGATTCCAAATAAAAGACATAGTTACTAAAATCAAGACCAGTATGAAAGAGACTGAGCAGAGAGGCAACAGCCATCCTTCCATCTCTGTATTTTCTCATTTGTAAGTTACTTTGGCTAAATGAATAAATGTAAATGTAAAATCGTGAACTCCGATGGTTCCAACATAGCTAACGATGCAAAGGTTCGAGTCATTAACTATCCTATAGCCTCACAAGTGGATGTCATGCTTGGGGATCATCTTATTTCTCAATCTAACAGTGCATACCCATACCGCAAGTCTTTTCAACTATGGAAAAGATACCCTGGAAACACAATTTTGCACCGGTCTATTCTAAAATGACACAGCGGGGTATATGGATGCCACGGACCCAGACGGTTGAAACAAAGGTCTCAAAAAAGAGCCAGTGCTTAAAGCAACACCTTTGACATGATTGGACACATTCACTCGGATATATATTTTTTCA
The DNA here is from genome assembly GCA_022414735.1 of Noturus placidus. Lineage (NCBI taxonomy): Eukaryota > Metazoa > Chordata > Actinopteri > Siluriformes > Ictaluridae > Noturus > Noturus placidus. Next base: position 194,829 of record JAFFST010046659.1, read on the forward strand.
GGATAAACTTTTACTGAACGGTATCGATTTGAGAATTAAAATGGAACAGTGAATTTAATCGTGTACACCAGTTTTGACAGTATTCTAGAAATAAACAATCAAAGAAACATGCTCATCGATTACCAGTAACACATGGATATCAGAGAACTAACAGAGGTTATGAGAAGTTGTCCTGAAATAGATCAAATATTTCGCGTGTGATGACATGTGACGCACTACCTAAGAGTACACTGAGAAAGTTTCCTGCTTTGTTCATTGTAAATACACATCTGAGACACATCTCAGGCTAGCTTAATGCCTTAATGAAGAAACAACCACATAATTTATTGACTCATATGGAAACACTCCAGACTACGAACTCTTTCCTCACTCGATGAATTATTTTTTGACAAAGAACTGTTGCAAAATAAAATATAACTCTGTACAAGTTTAAAACTTTACTTTAGTTTGCTGCTGGCAACACTGTGTTTTTTTCTGTGTCACAAAGCTAAAGGTTATTTGTTTAACCATATTGTGTCTATGTATAGCAAAGATTCAAAGGATCAAGTTGAGAGGTATCTTTAGATCTTTTTCGTCAGATATTTTGCATTGAACAACCCCATTAGTTATTGCTAAAAAGGATATATTTAGATTTTCTACTGTCTGTAAGAACTCTTTAAGGTCTGTAAGATCATCAGATTCTATAGGGGCCGTGAGATTCTTAAGCACAATTCTTTTGTACTATCTCGTCTTTGGGAGTGTTGGTCACTGTTGCCTCTGTATTGTTTTCTGGTATTTTAGGTAGGGACAGGTTCAGTTAAACAGTTTCCTGCTCTCCTAGTTTAACAGGGTTTAAAATATTTGCAGGACCAAGGTGTAGAATTTCACCTTATCATAATCGTTCAGATCAGTCTTGATAAAATACTTCGTATTTCCTCGTCCAAGTTGTTTCCGACAGTCTTTCTTAAGCTTTCCTTCTATGTAGTGATGTTTCTAAATTCATGGAGCTGATGTTGAGGGACTAAATACATTTTCTCTCTCGTCTCCATGTTAATTGTTGCGGGATGCAATGAAGCTGCTTATAAAAGGAATGACTACACTGAGCAAAGGCAGAAGAAATCCTCCAGATTGGTTGATTTTGGTCCTTTTTCTTTCGACGGATTCTCTTTTATCTTATATCTCTTTTATCAATGCCTCACTTAAAGGAAGAGGTGAGATAGACTTCTCTGCATAGTCTATCTGCCTCTCCACCTCTTCCTACATTATCCTACATTATCATCATCATCATACACCATTGACCATATCATACACGTTTGAACCATTGACCTCCTGTATCAATGTAATAACGATGTATGTTAACCGTCTCATACATGTCTGCAATATTGTGTACTGGCCCACTGTATGACTGTTTTTTACTGTTTACACTGTCTGCACAGACTATGGATTGTGTTAGCCCACATGCACAACCTCTACTGTGTGACTGTTTTTTACTGTTTACACTGTCTGCACAGACTATGGACTATATTAGCCCACATCCACAACCCCTACCTCAATTTCCCAGTCTGTCTTTTTGAATCTTGCTGTATTGTATGTTGTATTGTGTGTGTGTGTGTGTGTGTGTGTGTGTGTGTGTGTGTGTGTGTGTGTGTGTGTGATGCCTTGAGCTACTGGGACCTCGAATTTCCCCCTGGGGGATCAATAAAGTATCTATCTATCTATCTATCTATCTATCTATCTATCTATCTATCTATCTATCTATCTATCTATCTATCTATCTATCTATCTAGTCTGATCTTTTTTTTTTTTTTAATCCAGTATTTGGTTGGTTAAATTCAGAACTTGGTTGGTTGAGTGGTCATTCTCAAGCATGATGCTTGCAAGATGCTTAAAAACATACGGACTAACCTACCTACAACCAAAATCTTTTTCAGAACACACACGCCTCATACACAAACACATCTTAAATTTACATCACCACACCTTTATCTAATATAGACACAGGTGTGTAGCCTGTCTATGTGTGTGACATAAATGTAGGTGTGTTTCATACCTATTCAAATATAAACTGATCCAATGAGCAATTATTTTTCAATTAATAGATAAATCAAATAATTGGCAGGCGGGATGATTTGTGTGATCTGTAGAGTAGTTATGAGCTGTAAACATTTCATCTGTTTTAACCCTTCCCTAACTAGGGGCACCAACCACTGATCAATTCAATTCCATTTTATTTAGGTATTGGTTTTTACAACGGTCATTGTCTCAAAGCAGCTTCACAGAAATATATAAACACAGGATACAGATTTTAAATGTGTGAATTTATCCCTATTGAGTAAGCCGGTGGCAACGGTGGCAAGGAAAAACTTCCCAAGATCTGGGTAGCCTGGGTACACTTGGATGCAGAGGGTTACTTGGATGTCTGAGTACCACAAGACACTATAAAACGAGTCTGAGTGGACGTATCCAGTTTTCTCTTCTTTAGTAGAGACACACTAAGGCGTATCTAAGTGGATGCATCCATTCTCCTCTTCTTGAAGGGAGACTCTGAAAGGTCGTGTTTGAGTAGATGCATCCACCATTCTCTTTTTGAGAAGATGTCAGGTAAAGCGTGTTTGAGTGGAGACCTCCATTTTTTTCTTCTTAAAAGAAGGCCCAGAGTTCTGCCTAGAAGAACCAGGATTGATGTTCTTGGATCTTACATCTACAACCAGAAAAACACAAAAAGACAATTAAAAATGCAAGCCCAAAAGCACATAGAGCAGACAATCCGCATCGCAGAAATGTTTTTAAAAAGGATCTCCAGGAGACTCTCAGGGATGCGCTGTTTACTATCCAGCTTGACCTGCAGGCAGTGAAAACACTGCTGGCTAGTTATAAAGTTGCTACCAAGGCTAACATATCAACACTGAAAGGTACTGTTGTGGAAATGGAGCAAGCTCTCTCTGGTTGCACCGATGACATAGCACACATGAACACTACTATCGAGTCTCTCACTGCGACCGTGACTCAATTAGAGAATAAATGTGAGCATTTTGAGTCAAGGTCATGGCGCAATAACGTCAGGATAGTCGGAGTTCCAGAGGGTCCTGAGACATGTACAACTGCTGCTGTAGCAGCCTTGTTAAAAGAGGCATTTGGTCTGGAGAAGGTGCCGGTTTTGGACCGGTCCCACCGGACCCTTCAGCCGAAGCCCAAGCCTGGTGAATAACCATGAACTATTGTCTGCAGATTCCACTATCACTGTGACTGTGTTGACATTTTACATCGTGCAAGAGAGCTCCAGCAGATTAAAGTGAGGGATTTAACCATATCAATTTTCCCTGAGTACACAGCCAAGATATCCCAGGCCAGGGCCGCATTTAATGAGGTTCAGCGTCAACTTCATGGTATTGAGGGCACTCGCTTTGGAATACTTCACCCAGCTCGGCTTTTGGTTACAGTGGGAAACACTGCTGTCTCATTTGTTTTATGGAGACTTTGGGTGTGTGTGTGTGTTTGGGGGATTGTGAGAGTAAACAAGACATGCCAATGCTTTGAA
>JAFFST010046660.1:6349-18085 GCA_022414735.1 Noturus placidus
CTCTCTCTGTCTCTCTCGCTCTCTCTGTCTCTGTCTCTCTCTCTCTGTCTGTCTCTCTCTCTCTGTCTCTGTCTCTCTCTGTCTCTGTCTCTCTCTCTCTCGCTTCATCTTGTTGTCACATCTCTCACATTGTCCGCCACATCTCTCTCTATTTCTCTCTCTCTCTCTTTCTTTCTCTCTCCCTCTCTCTCTCTCTCTGCCTCGCTTCATCTCGCGGTCACATCTCTCACATTGTCTGTCACTTCTCTCTCTCTCTCTCTCTCTCTCTCTCTCTCTCTGTCCCCCTCTTTGTCTCTCTCTCTCTCTCTCTCTCTCTCTCTCTCTCTCTCTCTCTCTCTGTCTCTCTCTGTCTCTCTCTCTCTATCTCTCTATTTGTCTCTCTCTCTCTCTGTCTCTCTGTCTGTCTCTCTCTCTGTCTCTCTCTGTCTCTCTCTCTGTCTCTCTCTCTCTGTCTCTCTGTCTCTGTCTCTCTCTCTCTCTCGCTTCATCTTGTTGTCACATCTCTCACATTGTCCGCCACATCTCTCTCTCTCTCTCTCTTTCTCTCTCTCACTTTCTTTCTCTCTCCCTCTCTCTCTCTCTGTCTCGCTTCATCTCGCGGTCACATCTCTCACATTGTCTGTCACTTCTCTCTCTCTCTCACTCTCTCTCAGCTGGCCTAGCTCATGTTTTGTCATCTGTTGGTCTCTCTCCCTCTCTGTTTCAGTCTTGATATTCAGCTCTTGGATTTTGGGCTATTGGGTGAAGAAATGAGAGGAAATGGAAATGAGGGACAGAATTGGCAGCGATTCGCAGCATTTTTCAGGAATAGCACCGTCTTGGTATACCAATGAGGTTTCGACATGTGTGCGGCCAATCATCCCTGCTGAATTCAGTTCAGTAGTGTGAGAGGTTTCGCTTAGTGTTCAGTCATCTAATCAACCTTCAAGATGGATTCAGGAAGTGAACTAAAATCATGTTGTAAATGTGGACAAGCAGAGAGAAATGATGAGGAAGAGGTGATGAACTGGAAAGATGCCAGCGTTCACATGTTACCCCCTCTTCTTATAACAGTCCTGAACATGAAACTATCAAAAATCACATGATGTATTATATGATATATGATATATTATATGATATACCTTTTTTTTTTTTTTTTTTTTTTTAAAGCTTCTTTAAAAAAATATATACACATCATATATATAACCTACTATATATATAATATGAGTAGGTTATATATGTTATGTATGGGTTTTTTTTAAAGAAGCTTACAGAAAAAAAATCTTGGTTTGATGCCATTTTTATTTAATGTCTACAAAAAATATTTAATTTAAAGCGCACCTATTATGGTTTTGAAACGTGCCTAACTTTGTTTTAAAGTTCTCATACAATAGATTGACGTGCATCCAAGGTCAAAAACACTTTAAATGTGCTCATAATGTAAACTGCAGCATTACCATTTTCCCCCAGTGTCCCCCAGTGTAAACTCCTCCTGTCAGAGAGCATACTCTGCTCTGATTGTTCAGATGTCCCCGTCTGTCGTGATTGGTCTATCGCTGTCAGTGAGCAGCCAATGAAGACCAGAGGCGGGGCTATTTGTTACAAACCTACATAGTTAGTACAGGAAGTAGGCTAAGTCTGGAATCACTGACGACTCATTTCAGCTGTACAGAATCGGTTCCTTCTTTTGGGAGTCAATAACTCAATAAAGTAAAAACTTTGTAGACTTTTTAATATTCACAAACAGCTACATAACACACTACATGAAAGGTGTCATGATTTGGAAATTGAGGCAGAAGCAAGCGCAGATTTAAACATTTATTAAACACGCGTCCAACAAAACTAAGACAACTAGACAAAAACACTGTGAGACAGAAGTCTAAGACAATGAAAGACAGAGACCCAGTGCAGACAATGGCTATATATACACCCACGTGCTCATTAACAAAAACGTGAATCAGGTGCAGGTGATCATGTGACCTGTAGTGCACTGCAGTGGCTGATGGGAACTGGAGTCCAGAGTTTCCTGATGCATGACAAAAGGTCATGTTTGAGAGAAAAATAATAGGTGCACTTTAATACTGGAAAGGAAGACAATTAAAATAAATATGTAACAATTTCTTCTTTTTTTTTTTTTTTTTTACATTTGTCCTGAATTTTACACAATCTAAAATAATAAAAAAAAGCAAATATATAATAAATATATATATAACCATCGACACAGATCGTCATCAACAGTGCACATTCCACACATGCATGCATACATACAGAGAAATACCTGCAATATCACAGAAAAGTGTATAGTGTCTCAATATAGTGTCATATTGCCCAGCGCCATCATACAGCGTTACTCACGTACTCACTCTTCTTTTCTAAACACAGGGCCAGGTGTGTTAGCAGATCTGTTTCCCAGGCTCGTCTTGCCTTCATAAAATGTCTTTCACCAGTCTTTCTCTTTTCCTCTCTCTCTTCTTTCCCATGTTTATAGCAGCTGGAGATAAGATACTCATGATGATAAGAGACTCTGTTTCACACAGCATCTCACACAGCGGGCGGCTGTGGCTCAGTCGGTAGAGCGGGTTGTCCACTAATCCACTAATCGTGGGGTTGGTGGTTCGAATCCCGGCCCGGGTGATCCCATACCGAAGTGTCCTTGGGCAAGACACTGAACCCTAAGTTGCCCCCCAATGGCAAGCTAGCACCTTGCATGGCAGCGGTCTCATTAGTAAGTCGCTTGTAAATGTAAAAATGATATTTCTGTAAAGCTGCTTTGAGACAATGTACCATTGTAAAAAGCGCTATACAAATAGATCAATTATTATTATTATTATTATTATCTCCAACCAGTAGTGATCTTTACGCTTCCCATGAGTTTGCTAAATGCTAAATGTGTCTTTTTGCTTTCAACACACTGTACCAGAGTGTAAACAGAGCTTACTGTAATAATCCTCTTTACTGTGATTATTATATAAACATAAACTCCAGCATAAAGTTTATTACACTTCGAGGTCTGAAGTCCCTGGGAATATGGTTTCTGAGTTATCTCAAATGTACAGTGCAAAGTCTTAAAGGGATAGTTCACCCAAAAATGTCAACAATTTCTCCCCCTCGTGCTGTTCTAAACCCATAAGACGTCCCTTCTTCTTAAGAACACAAGTGAAGACATTTTACCGAGACCTGGGAGGTCTGCTCTCGTGATACATCGGGACCCGGAAGCAATGAACTGTTTACAGCAGAGGAAGAGGGACGCTGTAAACAAACTGAGGCACATAGAACGAAGATCTCCGTACATTAAATCGAGGAGGACTTGCATGTATTTGTCCGCTCGCATACGTCGTGGTTCTCTCGTGAACGTGCTCCGGAGATCTGTGTGGGAGTGGAGCTATTTTGCGAATAAAGACTTTAATTTGAGTTTTTTACACACACACACACACGCGCGCACACACACACACAGCATTCGTATCACTTCATAAAATTGGGATTAAACCACAGGAGTCACATGGATTACTTTTACAATGGCTTTATGAACTTTTTGGAGCTTGACAGTTTTGGTTACTTGGACTGTAAGTGGAGGGACTGAAATCTCCCCGGCTTCATTAAAACGTCTTCATTCGTGTTCTGAAGAAGAACGAAAGTCTTCTGGGTTTGGAACGACACGAGGGGGAGTAATCTGTTGGATGGCTACGTGCCGGAGCGAAACGGACATACGTCTGTTAGATTCAGTTTGTAATTAGATAGTGGATGTTAAAAATGTCTGTGATGCCTCTGTGCCACAGTCGGGAATGAAATCTATAAACGCAACTTCTCGCTGACAAAACGCAGAACAGAGAAGAGTATTGAAGTTCTTGAAATCATGCAGTCAGAGCTGTGTATAGTTGAAATGATTCAAAAAGTTCACCACATAAAGGGTTTACCCAGGCCGCCAGAGTGGTGTATGATCTGTGCAAAATCACTAGAAGGAAGTCGAAACAATATTAGTGAGAGATTATCGGAAAGAAAATACGTTTACTTTTGTTTGCTTCTCATCCAAAACGATATCCATGTATTTTGATCAAGCAACTGTTCATAAGTGTGGCACTTTCAGCTCCTCCCATCTAAAGCCATTATGAAAACTTCTAATAGCTTATGAATCAAAATCAAATCATACTGTGTGCTCAGAGATTTAGAGTGCATTAAGAACCACTTAAATTTAAATTGACTTTTTTATATATACGTTTTTATTTTTCATCTATATACACACACTACAGTATCTCACAAAAGTCAGTACACCTCTCACATTTGTGTAAATCATTGATGATATCTTTTCATGGGACAACACTGAAGAAATGACACTGTGCTACAATGTAAAGTAGTGAGTGTACAGCTTGTGTAACAGTGTAAATTTACTGTCCCCTCAAAATAACTCAACACACAGCCATTAATGTCTAAACCGCTGGCAACAAAAGTGAGTACAGTGAACCCTCGCTATATCGCGGTTCACCTTTCGCGGTCTCGCCGCTTCACGGATTTGCATCGCGCATTGTGGTCTGCATTCTGATTGGCTAAACAGTCTCTCCGCTTCTTCTCTACCTGTGTGTCAATAACGTTGCGGTTTATACACGTGCGTAAAACAGCTTGCCGAATTTAAGTTTGCAAATTCTCTTGCAATTTCAAGTTTTTCTAAAACCCACTATGCCCAGAAGAAAAAAAGAGCGACAACAACTACCGATAACTATGATCTTCTCTCGAAAAACACACCTGCACCGCGGGCTTTAGAAGAAAAACACGCTGCAGGGCGGAGTCAGGATGCAGCGGCTTAGTTAGAAGAGCAGTGAAATACACGCGTCACTATTTTTCCTGCTGTACTTTGTATTTTTTTCATAATCATTTTTCATTTTCTCGCGTTCTAATCCAATGACTCGGGTCGTGGTGGGGCGGTGCTGATCTCCGCAATTTGAAGCCTTCAGTTCGTATTGATGATTAAAATTATTATTTTACAGTACAGTAGTTATTTAAAAAAAAAAAAAACGTTTATAAAGTACTTTTATTTGTTAAACAAATGCTTGGGCCTGTAAAAAGGTTTTGTTCTTTGGTTTCAATGTATTATGGAGTATTTCATTGTGTAATTATTGTAAAAAAAATAAATAAAAATAAATAAAGGTTACTACTTCACGGATTTCGCCTATCACGGGTTCTTTTTGGAACGTAGCCATTTTCCCTCCCTGGTGTCATGTGACTTGTTAGTCTTACAAGGTCTCCGGTGTCAATGGGGAGCAGGTGTGTTAAATTTGCTCTCACACTCCCTCATACTGGTCACTGTAAGTTCAACATGGCACTTGACGGCAAAGAACTCTCTGAGGATCTGAAAAAAATGAATTGTTGTCAATTTAGCGTGATTTAATTAAAGAAAAAGTAAAACGTTAAAATGATTAACACATTTAATGCCCCGCTCCAGACGTGTATGTCTTCTTCCATTACGTGCAGTTGCTTAGTGATGAGCGTGATGCAAGACAATGACCAAACGCTGCTTGGCCCTCTGATCTCAAGGAAAATGTCAAAAATGCATCCAGATGGAAGCACTGAAAAGACCAAAGTCTTTTGCACAAAATGAATAAGGAATTTGCATACCATCTTATCAATTCTAGCCTGAAATACCACCAGAGCTCAAATTATGTTTAAGCGAGCTCTACAGTTAGCACAACCCTGTCAGCTACAGTCAATACACGCTGCCAAACCACACTGACCGAGAAGGTAGCACAGAATTCTTTACGTTTCTACATGTAGAATTCTACAAATCTACATCAAACAAATCGGCCATGCAGGGTGCCAATATTAGTGGAGGGCACTGTATTTCTTTCTAAAGCTACTTTTTTATAATGTCTGTACAATTCTTTTCTTGTCTAAAACAATAATATGACTTTAAATGATCTTTTGGGGGATAATTTCTCAGCCAAAATTAGCATGCGAGTACTTTTAGGTAACTAGCGGAAAACAACTGGTTTTAGTTCTGACAGACTTTAGACTTTTACTGTGCAAGAACACGGTCACTGCACATAGGGTTAGGGTTAGAACTCCTAAAGGACTTTCATTGCCAGAGATGTGCTCAGAACTCAGCACAAGATTTCTGTTGATAAAAGGTTTCTGTATGTCCGGGATGGAGTAGCAATCCTCAGTTTTAAATCCTCAGCAAGTTCCTAGTGAATGTTTCGTCTGCTTCCGAGCCTGTGCACACACACACACACACACACACACACACACACACACACACACACACACAGAGGGGGGGAAGAGAGGCTGAGAGAGAGGCCGAGAGTGAGAGAGGCCGAGAGAGAGAGAGAGCTTAAGTGCCTTCATTTCAAAGCTTTACTTGCTTTTTCAATCCAGTTTGACAAATGTCTGGATTGGCACGGTTTAATTTCATTCAGATCAGCTCCACGCTTCCTTCGCGGCAGATATTGCAGCTTTGCAAGACATTTTAGCAGCTGTGCACTGTGAGAGAGGAATACAGAACATGTTTTATACATCCCCTGCTATCTCTCTGTCCTTCTATCCATCTATCTATCTCTCTATCTATTTCTCCATCCATCTATCTCTCTCTCTCCATCCATCTGTCTGTCTGTCTATCTATCTATCTATCTATCTATCTATCTATCTATCTATCTGTCTATCTCCATCTATCTGTGTATTTATCCATCTCTCTATCTATCTATATATTTATCCATCTCTTTATCTCTTTATCTCTTTATCTCTTTATCTCTATCTATCTATCTATCTATCTATCTATCTATCTATCTATCTATCTGTGTATTTATCCATCTCTCTATCTATCTATATATTTATCCATCTCTCTATCTCTCTACCTCTCTATATCTCTATCTATCTATCTATCTATCTATCTATCTATCTATCTATCTATCTATCTATCTATCTATCTATCTATCTATCTATCTATCTATCTATCTATTGATGTATATAAAATATACTTAAAATAAACACAAGGGTCACAGACAGACTGACCAAGCATAAACATCATATGAGGTTCAGAGCCCAAAGAAGAGAAAGTGACATCATTCATCTGTGTAAATGCGTCAACACACTCGCACTACAGTCAAGGACAAATGTGCATAAACATGGAACACATACATACAGAAGGAAAACTGAACATTAAGAACAGTATTAAATATTATAAGGATAATATATGGATATCATGAAGTATGGAATCGGTATAACCATATTTAAAACAGAGCAATTAAATAAATAAACCAGAAATACTGAAAGAACTGGGTCAAAGTGCACTCACGTGATTAAGGCCTCGGCTTGTTTTAGTTTAAGGATTGTTTACTTTTCTATGGTATTTCTAGCCAGCTGGATCTGAAAACTATTTTATCGCAATAAGGTGCATTTTGAAAACTATGGGATATTCCTGAAAAGGGGAAAGGTATAAAAAGAGCTCTTGTATCTGGGCTGATTGGAATCATGACTGAGCGCTCTCATTCGTGTGGATTTCGGAGGGTGGAACGGAACGAATAAACTGGACCCTTGCTATATTCCTCGCCTACTGGCCTGGTGTCTTATTTGTTCTTCTGTCTGCAATTGAATATGTGAGTATTTCTTCCTACATTCATTTCCAAGTGTCTTTGGGTAATTTTGGGTAATAAGCTAAATTTTGACACCACAGTATTTATCCATCCATCTCCATCTATCTATCCTATCCATCTATCTCTCTATCTATCTCACATCTATCTCTCTATCTATATATCTCTATCTCTCTATCTATCTCTCTCTATCTCTATCCATCTCTCTATCCATCCATCTATCAATCCATCTTTCTCTCTATCTATCTCACATCTATCTCTCTATCTATATATCTCTATCTCTCTATCTATCTCTCTGTATGTCTCTCTATCTATCTCTCTATCATCTATCCATCTCTCTATCTGTTTATCTATCTATCTCTCTCTATCTCTATCCATCTCTCTATCCATCCATCTATCAATCCATCTATCTCTCTATCTATATATCTCTTTATCTATATCTATCTCTCTATCTATCTATTTATCTAGCTAGCTAGCTAGCTGTCATTTCCTCTTACTGGTGACAGAAATCAAGTGACAGATGGCTCTTGCATGAGTCTCGGCCCAAATGCCCAGTCTTGAAATCTGTCACTGGTGAAGAGCCAGCCAAAAGAGGTCTCCCGATGAGTCCAAGTTGTTACTTCTTATCCACTCTTGCGAAACTGCCCGTCAAGTACCAATTTTGTTCCTTTATACTCCCTCGCCTCTGTTGCTGAAACCAACAGAGTGTGGTGTGAAACAAGTTCCTGTAGCTTTCGGTGATAAACTTGCTGTCCGTATCCTTCTCTTATTTCATCCTAAACAATCTATAAAACTCCACCTTGAAAAACATTGAGTATGATTATATTGAAATATTGTGCAGGTAGTCGAATGGCATTGTGGGTAATGTAGGAATCTATTCACCAAAGTGAAATCCAGGAAAAAGCAGGTCACTGGACGAAGTTTAAACTAAAGAAGTTAATTCAGAATTTCATTGTACAGACAATCTTGAAGGACACGTTCATTATAAAGATTAATATGCAACTCGTTCAGGGTGGATTTTTGCCTTTAATGGGCTGACTCAGTCCGAGAGTACCGAGTTGTGTGTGTGAATGAGAAACTCGAGCCTCTCATTGGGAGCCCACTCACTCCCACTTACTGTCAATTCTGTACAAGTAATGGCAAGATTGAAAAGTGAGCCTTCATTACTTTCGAGCTTTTTCGGTGAGATTTTTACTGCTGTGTCACGGCCATTTATTCTCGCCGACTTCCACAAGCACAAAGTTGATTTATGAGACTACAGTTCTGGTTTACAGTCATCTCTGCATGAGTGTGAAGGCTCGATGACACGGACGAAGCTCTGACGAGTGCAAGGTTTTTCACCAGCTAATTAAGATGATCTTCAGAGCGCGGCATTTGGAAACAAACACCCATGAAGCCCTCGATCTTGAACATAATTCAGTTCTGTGCAGATGGTGAGCTCCCCCACAAACACATATAGCGAGGCGCTTTGAACAAACAACAAACATTTTTTCCCGAGGAAAGCCTTGGAGCTTTGGCTCTCATCTTTAAACTTTGACGCAGACCTGCACATGTAGCAGCAAGCTGTCCCCAGCGAGAATTCTGGGCCGCGTATGGTGTATTGGTCTCGTGGGGCGATCGGAGAAGCTTTTGTTTCAGTCCATCGACAGAAGGCTGTCACTTGGTTTTAGGCAGAGAAAGTTTACAGCAGGGTGAAGGAATCCGTCCATAAATAAAGAGCAGATTTCATTCCATCCTGTTATCAGACGATGCTTGTAGAGACCTTGGCGACATGACGTGTGTCCGCAGAGCTCAAAGACGCTAGACTGAGCATTTTGTAAAGCTTGGCTAGGCTCTGAAATGGCTGTTCTGGGAAAGCTAAAGTGGTGCCTCCAAGCCTTTTATGGCAAGCCTGGGGAAACCAGAAGGCTTACAAACTCTTAACTGGTGTGAGCTTCTGATACATAAATCATGAGGCATTACCGACTGCTTATACCCAATATCTACCTCGGTATGAAGAGACAAACAGCAAGTACATTGTGAAAGCTGTTAATAGGATCATTAATAACCGGTAACAGCAGTCATTATGCCTTCTTTATAGTATTTCTTCAATTCATTCATTGACTAATTTTATTTCCGTTTCTCCTTTGCATCCTTACAAGGTCACATAACTGTTTTTTTTTTTTATTTATTCAACCCCCTCGATTTAAACGATCGGCTTTCCCCCATAAATAGCATCAGATAGAATTAATCACACATCTCTTATTTATTTATTTATTTATTTATTTATTTATTTATTTATTTATTTATTTTTCAACCTTTTTTAATAATGTTAAAAAAACATCAAAAATAATACAACTTAACTTTAACTTTGTTTATGAATTATTAAGTTGTGGCCTCTACTAGATTATCCAGCTTCCTCGGTTGCTAAGCCATGGCTATGGCATATGGTAATTATCTCATTCTCACAACATAATAAGCCTTACTTTGGCCTGGCCACAAATAAGGAACATGTTAATAAATTGTGGCTAATTATTATTTTTATTAAGGTTGGATGTCACCAGCAGTGCTCGGTAAATTGACCTCATTTTAAATGCTCTAACAATTCAAAATCTTAGGTATATGTGAATTGCGAATTATAATAATAATAATTATTATTATTATTATTATTATTATCCATCCATCTTCTACCGCTTACTCCTTTATCAGGGTCACGGGGAACCTGGAGTCTATCCCAGGAGGCATCGGGCACAAGGCGGGGTACACCCTGGACAGGGTGCCAATCCATCACAGGGCACAATCACACACACACTCACACACCCATTCATACACTACGGACACTTTAGACACGCCAATCAACCTACCATGCATGTCTTTGGACTGGGGGAGGAAACCAGAGTACCCGGAGGAAACCCCCGACACACGGGGAGAACATGCAAACTCCACACACACATGGCCCCGGCGGGACTCGAGTCCTGGACCCTGGAGGTGTGAGACGGACGTGATAACCACACACGCCACTGTGCGCTCCTATTATTATTATTATTATTATTATTATTATTACAAATAAATGTTTAATGAATTGTAATATGACTTTCTTTCTTTTACATTATGGCTTCTTAGTTATACGAGATAACTGATTTTATCAGCTAAGTGAATATTTATCACTCTAATTAGATTAATTAGTTTTGAGGTGGTTAACTCTGACATTTCAGAAACAACCCAGTTCTTATCACTGCTAGTTTCCAAATACACAGAGAATACACGGAAAAGCTTTCAAGCCTGGTATTTCGTAGTGCACTGCCAATAAAATACAGTCCCTCTAAATCAATACTAATTTCATTCAGAAGTCTTTAAAAAAAAAAATTCAACCAGAGCAGAGGCAGTTGTTGATAGACTCTGTCTGGTTTTATTAATATTTGCAGAAATGGAAGTATGATATGAAATGTCATTGAAGTATACACATGATCTAAGGGGTATGAAATCTCAATGATGGTTTATTAGGGCTGGGGCTTGGGTAGGTCTCAGCTCTTGTTCAAGTCCATGCCAGATGTCTGCAGTGTGTACCTCCGGCGTCGTGCGCCAGATTTAATTTGGCAATTAGGAATGGGCTATTAAAGTACATCACGGTCGATCTACTGGAACTGGCCTGCTTTGGTTGGCAGGAATGGGATTCAAAGAAGAGTGAATAAGAATTGGGTAACAGCTTGTTGATTCTGGTGGAATAATCTTCTTAGAAAAGTCGTTATTTTCGCAGGTAGCTCCTGGTTTATTGGGTAATGTACTTGACATTCGGTATGTGTGAATCATCAGATAGGCTTCGTGTCTCAACATGCTCAATTTGATTGAAAGATTATTCACAGATTTCCATTACATTCAGGCCAAAAACTTGAAAGACATCGCAACTATATAAATGTCACTGCGATCTACCAGTTATGATGTACGACGGTCTTGAAATGCAGCCCAGGTTCAAATGACTATGTAGTAACTTCAATATAAGTCCAGTAAAAATTCAGTTATTTTAATATAATTCCGATATACGCACAATATTGTGATCGTATAAACACTCATAAAAGATGGGTAGTTATTGGGCGGCTGTGGCTCAGTCGGTGGAGCGGGTTGTCCACTAATCCACTAATCGTGGGGTTGGAGGTTCGAATCCCGGCCCGGGTGATCCCATGCCGAAGTGTCCTTGGGCAAGACA
>JAFFST010046661.1:17404-32095 GCA_022414735.1 Noturus placidus
ATTTACAAATTGCATTTTGTGTTTACTTGTGTTGTCCTTGACTATTGTTTAAATTGGTTTGATGTTCCGAAACACTTAAGTGTAACAAACATGCAAAGGAACAGGGAATGAGGAAGGGGGCAAACACTTTTTCACACCACTGTAATAACCTGATAAAGAACAATACAATTTGGATGGAATTAGCAGCTAGTACAGTTATGAAATGAAGATAGTATGAAGCATTCATATAACTTGTCAATTAACCGATTTTTAGACTGCTTAATGCATTATATAATTTGTGTTTAATTGTTCACTTTAGAAGCTCTATACAAACTATTCTATTCTAAACTAAATCTGGTTGTTGAACAAGTGCATATGGGTGTGATGTCCAGGTGTTCATGTAGTGTATTATCAGCAGTATTCTATAACATGGGAAGAGTTTTTGCATCTCTATTTACATAAACTACACCAATTACTATTTAATGAGATAAGGGTATATTGGATATGTTAAATATACCGTATTTTACAATTCTATTTCCTGGCAAGTGGGGCTAAACAACTGTATCCACAGTATTTTTACATAATATATTTTACCCACAGTGTATGAAGCAGGAAAAGGCATAAAGACAGCACCCGTGCCAGTACCAGTCTACCCACCGTACTACGTACAAGGCATGCCCACCATGGTGCCCATCTCTCCTCCCTCTCTAATTGAGCCCAATATGTCCACAGCACCATCCATCGATAATAATATCTCTTCAACTCAGCCGTCATTAGGTAAATATTTCACTCCTTTTACACAGTCATGTGTTATCACAATCATATTCTATATGAAGATATATAACCACAAGAGTACTTACCAAATACACGGTCATTGAGAATCTGAAAAAAATAGATGCGTCATCATCATTAAAAAACCCCAACTGTTTTGAAATCGCTAACTTTTCCCTGTCATCCAACCTTTTTTTAATTTGTGGTTTACCTACCGTGATGCTATTAAGCACAAATATATGCTTGTATAAGCCTCATGAATTTGGTTAGCAAACAGCTGTGTAAAATGAACTATAGTTGATAGTTCTTTATTCCTGTTTTTATGTTAGCAGGCAAAGGTTATCAGTGTTATTGTGAGTAAACACGGCTCCTGATAAGAAACTGACAGGGAGAATTAAAGCCCTTGCCACTTAATGTTTTTATTTCACTGTCTCCATTAAGCAAAGCAGTCATTCATGTAGTGAAATGCAGAGGTGGGTAGTAACGTTACATAACTACATGGGTAGTTACATTTACTTGAGTAACTTTTGGAAAGAAAAAAGGACAAAATTCCAGAGCTGTAAAAAAAAAAGCTGTACATTTTACTACGGGAACGATTCCTCGGCATATGTAAACTCGATGGCCACTTTAATAGGAACACCGGTACACCTGCTTATTCAGTAGTACAATGCATAAAATCATGCAGGTACAAGTCAAGAGCTTAAGGTAATGTTCACATCAATCATCAGAATGGGGGAGAATGTAATTCAGTGACTTTGAGCATGGCATAGTTGTTAGTGCCAGACTGGCTGATTTTAATATTTCAGAAATTGTTTCAGGTACAACAGACTCTAGAATTGATGTAGAATGGTGCGAAAAACAAACAAGAAAACACAACCAGTCTGGCACCAACAATCATTTTCTAGTCAAAGTCACTGAGATCACTTTTTTCCACATTCTGATGTCTGACATCAGTAAACATTAATTAAAGCTCTGGTTTGGTATCTGCATCATTTTGTGACATACGGTTGTGCCCAAAGGTTTGCATACCCTTTGCAGAATCTGCTAAATCTTAATACTGTTAACAAAATAAGAGGGATGAAAAAAATCCCTTGTTTTTTATTTTCTTCTGCCCTGAATAAATTATTTCACATAACAGATGTTTACATATAGTCCACAAGACAAAATAATAGCTAAATTTCTAAAAAAAAAAAAAAAGTACTCAGTTCAAACACCCTTGATTCTTAATTCTGTTAATCAATGACTGTTTTTATGTTTTGTGAGAGTTGTTCATGAGTCCCTTGTTTGTCCTGAACAGTTAAACAGTGTTGCCCACTGTTGTTCAGAAAAATCCTCCAGGTCCTGCACATTCTTTACTTTTCCAGCATCTTCTTAAGATTTGAGCCCTTTCCAACAGCGGCTATATGATGTTCAGATCCATCTTTTCACACTGAGGACGACTGAGGGACTCGTACACAACTATTACAATTGGTGTAAACATTCACTGATGCTCAAGAAGGCAACACGATACATTAAGAGCCAGGGGGGGTGTAAACTTTTGAACAGGATGATCGGTGTAAATTATTGTTATTTTGTTTAAAAAAAAAATTTTCCATGTAGTACTGCCCTTCAGACACTAAATAAGATAGTTACAGTGACGGGAAAAAGTATTTGATCCCCTGCTGATTTTGTACGTTTGCCCACTAACAAAGAAATGATCAGTCTATAATTTTAATGGTAGGTTTATTGGAACAGTGAGAGACAGAATAACAACAAAAAAAATCCAGAAAAACTCGTCAAAAATGTTATATAAATGTTATTGATTTGCATTTGAATGAGGGAAATAAGTATTTGACTGCCTCTGCAAAACATGACTTAGTACTTGGTAATGACTTAGTAATTACTTTTAATTTTCAATGCCTTGGCTGAGGGGTCAAATACATATTTCCTTCATTAAAGCAAATCAATTTATAACATTTTTGACGTGCGTTTTTCTGGATGTTTTTGTTGTTATTCTGTCTCTCACTGTTCCAATAAACCTACCATTAAAATTATAGATTGATCATTTCTTTGTTAGTGGGCAAACGTACAAAATCAGCAGGGGATCAAATACTTTTTTCCCCTCACTGTACATGTCTCCCAAAAAAGAAAAATAATAATTTACACTGATCATCCTGTTCAAAAGTTTACACCCCCTGGCTCTTAATGTATCGTGTTGACTTCTTGAGCATCAGTGAATGTTTGCACTTTTTTAACTAGTTGTATACGAGTCCCTCAGTCATCCTCAGTGTGAAAATACTGATCTGAACATCATAAAGCCGCTATATGATGTATCGTAGCAGATTCTGCAAGGGGTGTGTAAACTTTTGCGCACAGCTGTAAATGATCAGGCATTGCTATTAAAGTGACTGGGGAATGTATGTTTGAATTCTATTTCACTCAAACATAAAATTCTCAACATTGTCTGTCTCTTATTTATGCATATGAATGCAGTCACGCATTCACATTTACACACCATGTCCCCTGTAGCACACAGTGGGTATCGTCTCCAGCCCACGCCGGATCAGAATTCACTGAAGGTGCTGCAGTATGTGGAAAGACAACTGGCACATTTCAACCCTTCTAAGACCCTCAGCAGTCATGATTGTAAGCCACGTGTGGTGATCAAAAGTGCTATATTCAAAAAAAACCTGCTAATACAAGGCTGCACTTTCCTTTTCATCTCGAAAATGTTCTCCATAGCTCGCTTTTTTTGCTTCTCTGTGCTTAAATAGCCTTCTGATGCGGTCACCATCATTCAAGTTAGTGCTCCTACAGTGGCACAGCACGTACTGCAGACTTTGAATACCATCTGATTGCTTTTAAAATGGTAGCGTTGTTTTGCATGAGGTTTTGCAGGCTGCTTCTTCCTTCTGCTAGAACAGACCAGTTATATAACCCTCATGCTCTGTTCATTAATTAACAAGATCTCACTGACTCAGGCCTTCTCTTTAGAATTCATGGCAATGCAGCTATGAAAATTATTTAGAATTTCTCTATATACTGTTTTATTCTTTCATACTTACCGTAACCTTGAATATAATCTCATATAAGGTAATATATCTAATCAAATAATCTAACAGTGTATAAAATGTTTATGTTTCTGAGGTTAATAAGACATTGAGCCAAGTACATGTTGCTTGTCGGAAAAATCTATTTAACCTTAAAATACAGTTGTGCTTATAAGTTTATGCTCGGAAAGTTTACATACATTTTTTTTGTTTTGTGATAGATGTTGAGTCCCTTGTTTGTCCTGAATAGTTCAACTGCCCAGTGTTCTTTAGAAAAATCCTCTAGGTCCTGGACATTCTTTACTTTTCCAGCATATTCTACATATTTGACCTCTTTCCAACAGCGGCTATACGATGTTCAGATCCATCTTTTCACACTGAGGACAACTGAGGTACAAACATTCACTGAATGGGATTGGGGGGGGTAAACTTTTGAACAGGATGATCAGTGTAAATTGTTGATGCATGGTCTTACCTTCTTGAGAATCAGTGAATGTTTGCACCTTTTGTAATAGTCGTGTACGAGTCCCTCAGTCGTCCTCGGTGTGAAAAGATGGATCTGAACATCATATAGTCGCCGTAGGAAAGGGGTCAAATATGCAGAAGATGCTGGAAAAGCAAAGAATATCTTATTCAGGACAGTATTAAGTAAAACACAAAATGCAATTTTAAATTTATTAGCACAACTGTGGCCAGGGACTATTTAATGACTTTGAATAGTGCATGATACAACTTTGCTTAGGCCGGCAGAATATTAATAATCACATTTTGCACTGAAAAGGTGATTAGGAGCCTTTTAAATCATGTTCTTCTTTTCCGTTTGTTGGTCAGCTTGCAGTGTGTCAGAAGTTAGTTCATTACATGAAGCAGATACAGATTTCCACCAGGCTTATCGGAAGGTTCAGAAGAAAGCACTTCCAGCCATTCCTGATATGGACGACCGTCCAGACATACTGAGTAGAGAAATGTCTCCAGTGCATGCACAAACGTCCGCTCGACATCCTCATCATCAAGTGAAGGAAGATTACCCAAGGTAACATAAGATTTGGGTTATGAGTTGCCAGCTCACAGCTCCATGCTCTCTAGTTTGATCCTGAGCTCAAGCTCTACTCTTGTTTATGTGGGTTCCCTCCGGGTTCTCCGCTGCCCTCCCAATTTCCAAAACCTTGTCAGTAGGTCGATTGGCTTTGCTAAACTTTCCCCAAGTGTGAATGAGAGTGTGTATGTGTGGCATCCCTTCCAGGGTGTATTTCCGCCTTGTACACAGTATTCCCAAGATAGGCTTTGGATCCACCATGACCCTGAGCAGAATAAAGTGGTTGTTGAAGATGAGTGAATGAATCGTATAGTCTAAACTTCAAATTTTACTATCAAATTGTACTATAGTCCATTTGTCCTGAGTTGCTTGTGATTTTCATTGTGTTTTGGAAATATCCTACTGTATATAAATTTAAATTATTTATTGATAATATCCAAAAAAGAAAGTTGGATTGACCTTTTGAGTAACTTGGAAAGATCAGGTGTCATTGTTGTTTCCTCAGGTGGAACCCTCGTTCTGAGCACCTCCAGAGGAAGGCATTCCAAATGGGAGGACGAACTGGCTCCCTGGACGAGCTTGAGGAATTTCCCATGAGCTATGTGCAGCGCCGCCGCCATGATGACTGTAGTGATGATGAGGCCTATTACATGACAGGTGCAAAACAAAGGCAGTGTGAACACGAGCGAGAACGGCTGAGAGAACGGGAGCTGGAGCGTGACCATTATCCGAATTACAGCTCCAAACGTTATTATCCTAAAGATGTCCAAGACAGACCTCATCCTCCAAGTCCTCATGCTGTACCAGGAAATCCAAAGAGACGAGGTACAGGGGATAGCAATCTTCATCGTGAAGCCAATGCATGGGATTCGAGAAGGCAGGAAGTTGAATGTGGGCAGAACTATGATGATGCCCTCCTTAATAGCCTATTGGAACGCAAAGCAAAAGCTGGGAGGAGCTTGTCTTCAAAAGGTGGCCGGAATGAGGAAGAATCAGACAGGCCCTCCAAGAATAGCTCCCAAAATAGCTGCCTCAGTCATTCACCTAGCAACATATCAGCTAGAAACCGACCAAGAGAGGAGGACGAGTCGTTGCCTCCATACGCAGAAAGGGAACCAGAACGTTTCCGTGGTGCCGTGAACTCCCACCAACCTTTGACCTCCACACGCTCCAGAAAAGAACAGGAAAATAAAGAGGAACTGAATAGGCCGCGTAAAGTGGTGAGTTATAGGTAGCCCACAAGTTACATGAATCTTCCATTAGAGTGCTCGGGAACACTTCAGGGACACAAGACAAGACAAAAAAAAGAAAATCTTTCACTAGTAATATAATATACCAATTGCATTTGCACTCTATAAGATTTCCTCAAAACTGTCATCTTCATCAATTATTTCATGTTTATCTCTTATAGACATTTTATGATGAACAGAATTCACAGGTTGATTCAGACCTAGGTTTTTTGGTCACGGTTCGATTTGTACCTCGTCTCGACAACAGAAAATAGCCCTTACACAGGTAACACGAACAGGAAGAAAAATGTGCTCTCAGGCATGCGTTTGCTTGCATTTGATTTTTTCCCCCCAAACCGTCTGTTAAACCTTTAACACAGCTAACATTTTAAAAAGATTGATGCGCCAAAATAAAGATTATTTGCAGAAAACCCCAAACAAACCAATAAACAAAAGAGTTTTTTTATTGTTATTATTAACAAAATTATTTTTGCTTTTTATTTTTAAATATTAATTTATGCTTTAAACTTAGAAATTATTTATGCTAGGGAGCATGGTGGCTTATTGGTTGGCACATTTGGCTCACACTTCCAGGGTTGGGGGTTCGGATCCCAGCTCCGCCCTGTGTGCTCGGAGTTGGCATGTTCTCACCATGTTTCGGGGGTTTCCTCTAGGATAGATGGTTAATTTATGCTTATTGAACATAATTTCAAGGTAATACAATTATTTTTTTTAAATTACAGTCTAGTGCAAATTCAGTACAAAAAGAAATCCACAAACATTCATTTTGTGACCATTTATTGTTCATTATGTCCTCGATTTTTTTTAGTCTGAAATGTATATGAGCCCACCACATGCCTGGCAATTACTATTTAGCCTCAAAGTGAGCTTAAGGTGATTCATGTTTTGGTGTGTTTTGAATTAACTTTTTTTTTATGGCAATATCTTGCATTTCTCCTCATTTTTTCAGCAACTTGTGTACAAGATTGGTACGAAAAGTAAAGTTTTTGCAAGTGATGCTCTAAGAGAAGCCTTTTACTGTCTTGCTTCAAGGTTAATTGTTTATTTAAAAAAAAAAAAATTATTTACCTATTTTTATATTCAGCATGGCTAAAATTAATTTAATGCATTTGAGTTGATCTCAAACCTGCTTTGCCTACACATATAGTAATACAGCTTTGTAATATTCTTGTAATATATAATATAGATTAATATTGCATTTACTTTACACAGCATTATAGATAGGCCTGTTGGATTTAAAGTAGGTGAAGCACAGCTGTCTGTGCATTCATAAGTAAAAATATCCAATCCAGAGAATTTTCCAAAACCAGGTCGACAACATTAGCATCTGCCATATCGCACTAAAAAAGTAGCTATACTGCTAACTAAATTTCACTGAGGAAGGTAGCTAGAGCTATAAATAACAAACAATTTCCCCAGACTAATTCAAATAATCAAACAAAACTTTATACAATGCATACAAAGATATACTGTTATAACAGCCTATACTCGGTATGGTTTATGTTTCTGAACGATTTACTGCAACTCCAAACATGTTGCAATATTTTTAAGTTTGTGATATCAGTCATGTTCATTACCATTTCAGTGACTGGCAGTTAGTTTTGAAGCGCCTCCTTTTTGAGGCATTCATCATCATCATCCAATCACCATATAGAAAAGCCATGAATCTGCACTAGACCCAAAATGGTATACATGTATTCCTCCATACATTCCTCCTTCAGTTCACCCCACAGGTTTTCTATGGGTTTCAGGTCAGGGGACTGGGATGGCCATGGCAGGACCTTGATTTTATGGTCAACATTTTTGTGTTTATTTTGATGTATGTTTTGGATCATTGTCCTACTGGAAGATCCAACAACAGCCCATTTTAAGATTTCTGGCAGAGGCAGTCAGGTTTTCATTTAATATCTGTTGATATATGATAGATGTATTCTAAAGAGTCACCACCATATTTATCTGTGGGCATGAGGTACTTTTCCATATGGCTACCTCTCTGTGTGCACTAAAACCACCTCTGGTGTTTATTGCCAAAAAGCTCTATTTTGGTTTCATCTGACCTTAGACCCCGATCCTATTTGGAGTTCCAGTAGTGTCTGACAAACTGAAGATGCTTGAGTTTGTTTATGGATGAGAGTGGAGGCTTTTTTCTTGAAAACCCTTCTAAACAACTTGTGGTGATGTAGGTGACTTCAGATTGTAGTTTTGGAGACTTTCTGACCCCAAGACGCAGCTAACTTCTGCAATTGAGCCTGTGTGAAAATGTACACAGAAGCCCTTAGGGACACCTCCAGTACAATTCCATTGGCAGAGCCTATAACAAATCCAGCTAGTTATAATGAAGCAAAGATTAAAACTCCTCGGACAACAGACTGTAAATACACCATTTTGGGTCGAGCATGATGATTTTTTTAATTTTTAATTTTAAATGTCAAAGCATGAGGTAACAAGGTGAAATGAAATCTTATGGAGTGCACTCTTAGGGATTGTTATAGGATTTGCTTATTTTTCTCAATCTCTTCCTTGATTGATCTCGTATTTTCAGCTGCTTAACATTTTTTGTTATAAAGCAGTGTGGATAATATTATTTTGAAATAACAATTATAATAATTGACTTACAACCTCTCACTTGCCCTATTTTCACAATTTGCTTATACTGATATTTGCATGATATTGACTGCCTGCACACAATGTATCATTTATACTTTTTTCCTCCCTCTCTCTCTCCCTCTCTTTCTCTCTCTCCCTCTCTCTTTTTTTAACAGAACACACTCCTAAGCAGAGATTCGCTCATAGTCTGACCAGCAAAGGCAGGTCTCACACGCTCTTGTTCTCCATCCAGCATCTGTAGGCTTCCCACGCTGCACACTGATCTTCACACTTATACATGCTTATTGGTGGTCAGATATCCTGGAATGCTCAGAGGATTAAAACGAGGACAAGTATTTATTACAGCAATATCCAAACTGTGCTGGAAAAGCTTGAGTTAACAAAGAAGCTTTGTTTTCTTAAATAAAACAACTGTTACTTATCTGGACTACGACAGCCAAGAAGCCTGTAACTGGAAAGCCAACGGAGCTACAGTTTTATGAAGACGAGAGATCAAAGATGACTTTTTGGTAGTGTTTTATTTGACGGTACCTCCAAACTATTATTCTTTTTGTTCAAGTTGTTCAGTTCACAAGGAAATTTTGCAACCATACTAAGTGGACATAAGTAAAAATGAACTAGTGGGACAGTATCGGTTTATTTGGTCAGGAAGAACAGATGCTGTCATTACAGGAACATGATAGAGCATCATGAGTAATGGAACACCTTACAGAGGTTGATATTGACATAAGCATAATGGGCCTTAACTATGCACAGCGAACACACAAGTCTTTGTGATGCCACACAAGCATGATTTCACTCGACGTTACCAGGAGTCCATGTTGCTTTGTGAGATCAGCGGATGATGTTGGGATTTGCTTCCCACTCTAATATAATGTGCCAACAAACAATGCCACATGTGCTATATAATCTGGAAAATGTATTTTATTTTTTTTTTTTTTTTTTTTTTTTTACATAATTTGTCAATGTCCATTTTAATACAAAAGGAATAATTGAGAAACTTTTCAATTGTTAACATT
Source organism: Noturus placidus (assembly GCA_022414735.1). Classification (NCBI taxonomy): domain Eukaryota; kingdom Metazoa; phylum Chordata; class Actinopteri; order Siluriformes; family Ictaluridae; genus Noturus; species Noturus placidus. The sequence continues at coordinate 27,096 of JAFFST010046661.1, forward strand.
AATATTATGCCTTTTTGCCTATGAAGAGTTTTCTGTTTATGCCTACATATAGCATACATTAGTGCTATATCCAGGCTTTGTGTTGTTCTTTATGTTTAACACTAAATCATATCATTAACTTAACTAACACTGTTAGAGGAATATGCCAGCTCTTTTGAACCGAATCTCTATAAATTGATTGCATCTAGAATGTGAATATAGTGCATAGACTGCATACCTCTGACACGTTTACCTGTACCGAGAAAAGAACTGGAAACCTGCTTACTTGAAACTAACATATTATAGATGTCTAATAAAAGATATTGGTCAATAATGTTAAAAATGTTCATATATAGTAGCGCAAAATAAAAACTACAGCTAACTATTTTAGTGCTTTCTCCTCGTTGCAGATCCGTACGCAAAGCCGGATGAGACACCAGTCCAATGCAGGGCATTATACACACACACACACATACACATGAATCCATCCATGCATCTATTTTCCATACTGATTATCCTACACAGGCTTGTTGGGGAACCTGGAGTCTGGAGCCTATACCAGGGGGCCCAGGGGACGTTCACACACTACGGACAATTTGGAAATTCCAATCAGTCTGCGACGCCTGTCTTTGCACTGGGGGAGGAAACCAGAGTACCCAGAAGAAACCTCCAAAAAATGGGGAGAACATGCACACTTCGGACACACAGGGTCGAGGCAGGATTTAAACCCCCTAACCGAGAGGTGCAAGGCAAACCTGCTAACCACAAATAATAATAATAATTGCTTACATTTATATAGCGCTTTTCTAGACACTCAAAGCGCTTTATATGGTAGGGGGAGGGGGGTCTCCTCAACCATCACCAGTGTGTAGCATCCACCTGGAGTATGCGGCGGCAGCCATAGTGCACCAGAACGACCTCCACACACCAGCTATTAGTGGAGAGGAGAGAGCGATGTAGCCAATTCAGAGATGGGGATTATTATAGATGGGACCATGATAGGTAATTGCCAATGGGGGAATTCGCCAGGGGTTATACCTGTACTCCAGTGTCCTGGGATTATTAATGACCACAGAGAGTCAGTATCTCAAGTGAGCGCCCCCTGTTGGCTTCACTAATACCACTTCCAGCAGCAACCTTAGTTTTCAAGCCAGGATGTCTCCCATCCAAGTACTGGCCAGGGTCAATCCGGCTTAGCTTCAGTGGGAAACCAGGCGAGAACTGGAGGGAGATATGGTGCAAAGCCATATCTGGGTTACTGATCGGAAGGTCGGGGATTCAAGCCTCAGTACTGCCAAGCTGCCACCGTTGGGCCCTTGAGCAAGGCCCTTAACCCTCTCTGCTCCAGGGGCGCTGCATCATGGCTGGCCCTGTGCTCTGACCCCAATTTCCTAACATGCTGGGGTATGTGAAGAAAAAAATTTCACTGTGCTGTGAAGTATATATAGCAAATAAAGACTCATTATCATTATTATTATCATTATCTTCAAACATGAGGGACTGAACAAGGCAAATGCATTACTCCCATGTAAATCAGCATGGCTTTTTTGTCCCATGAGCTTCATATCAAACCACCGTCTTGAGAGTAAAAAGACCTAGAGATTAGATTTAAAATCCTGGAGTGTTCCTTTAATGTATTCAGCAAAAAAAAAAAAAGTGTCATGTTAAATCAGTATGTCTAATGTAAAAACTGGTGTGAGGCATTTATCTGTTATCTGCATGTGTGAGGACTGTTGTGCTGTCAATGAGAGTGTGTTTCACTAACAGTGACTCATGCACTCAGAGTCCTTGTCTCCTTGTCTATTGTTATCACATAATGAGTGTCTCTCTGACTGACGTCTCAATCTAGCAGCATACAAACACTAGAGTTACCATGAAGAGACAAATACTCAAGCATATACAGTATCAACTGCATAAAAATGAACACAATGCAGTCAACTGCTTTCATAACTCTTTACTATCTGTGTGCCTAATCTGTGTTAAAGTCACAAAAGGGGAAAACCTTTCTTAGCTGTTCTGTGACATACATGCTTTTCAATGTAACAGCATATATATATATATATATATATGCTAACCCATCATTTTTTTTTTTAGAAAAGTCTATCCCACAATGCCATGCTGACTTATTTATTTTGCTACGGAAATGGTTCCATCAGTTAGTACCTCAAAATGTACTGAACATCCTTTTCAATCCAATAAAAAAGACCCAAATCCATTAAATTCCTGTCTGTCATGTGTCATGTGAGAAAATGCAAAAATACAGAATACAGGAATATGACTGTTGATCAGAAACAATGAATGCAGTTGTGCACCAGGCTCTACAAAACACTTCAAATTATTATAATGATGAGTCTTTATTTATCACATATACATATGCACAGTGAAATTATTTTCTTCACATACCCCAGCATGACAGGAAGTTGGGGTCAGAGCGCAGGGTCAGCCATGATACAGCACCCCTGGAGCAGAGAGGGTTAAGGGCCTTGCTCAAGGGCCCAACAGTGGCAGCTTTACAGTGCTGAGGCTTGAACCCCCAACCTTCTGATCAGTAATGCAGAGCTTGGCAGTGCTAGGACTTGAACCCCTGACCTTCCGATCAGTAACCGTCTTCCTTCAAACCTTATCATTCACCTTCTAGTCTAGAATTTGAGTTCGAATGACATCATCGTGCTTTAGTGCTCAGAACCTCCAGTTATGTTTGTTCCAATTAAGGCATACAAAATGCAGACTGGAATTAGGACATAGGATTCAGCAGGAAACATCTTGAATGCTGAAAGGTAAAATGGTGCAATGGAGCATGGTGTTTAGTGTGTGAGAGGGAATAGTACAATTCCAGGAAACAGCTTTCCACAGCCTTTACAAGCGGTTCCTGTTGGGACACACAGAGCAGTGTGTGTTTGCACACTGTGCTTAGTGCCATGGGCAAATCCATATTAATGGCCAAAAAATAAAAAATGGACTAGTTCTTTGATATGTGCATTGACACTAATAACATTAAGAGAGTAGAAGCAACAGGACTGCCCTTACAAGTGTTTTCTAGTTGAAGTCTTTTGACTGCCAATATTTAGAGAAAGCACTAGATGACACGCACTGCTGCACAACTGGTTTGACACAAGATTGCAAACATGTGAGCTCCAGGAACACAGGGACCCTCTCTTTCTCTATTTAATGGGTCCATCACTCTCCAAATTCAAATGCTAATTTGAGGGCTTGCCATTGCTTGGGAGCGCCAGCTTGGCTGAGTTTTTTTTTTGAGCCAAGTGTTTTACAACACAAAATAAGTACAAACTCGATGCCGACAGCATTGACAGGGATGCCTCCACCACTAACAAGTCTAGTCCTTCTTGTTTCTAATTTATATGTCTGAAATATCCTTAAAATATACTTCAAACAGGATGGAAGGTATTGAAGAAAAAAAAACTATTTCGGACATTTGGCCTTGCTGCGACCTTGACTCTGAATTCATTTCAAAAATCAGATCATTCAATTCGATTCAATTTTATTTGTATAGTACTTTTAACAATGGACATTGTCTCAAAGCAGCTTTACAGAAACATATAAAGTGTGTGTGAATTTATCCCTATTGAACGAGACGGTGGTGACGAACAACTACCTAAGATGATATGAGGAAGAAACCTTGAGAGGAACGAGACTCAGAAGGGAACCCATCCTCATCTGGGTAACAACAGAAAGTGTGAAAGTAAAATAAAGTTCATTATGGTTTGTACATGAAGTCTTTGTTGAACAAAGTACAAAATTGTATGTGGTAATCGCAGCCCCAAGGCCATAGTAGCAACCGTATCATCCACCGTATATCACCATCACCATAACAACCAGATCATCTGCTGGTTACAATAATAGTTCCATTAATAATCATCCCACAAACATTTAACCACTTGTTTGTGAGATGGCGTGCCAAAGAGAATCTCAGACAGATGCGCAGAAAACCTAGTAAAAGACCTAGTGGTGGAGACATAATAAGTATAAGTTGTTTTTTGCTGAAATGTGCTGAACGTGCTGTTAAAAATTGTTAATAGGTCTCAGAATTGTTGAAAGGACCTCAGAATAACTGTTATTTGGATAATTGTCATGAGTGGATCTGACTGATTTCTTATTTCAGGCTTCTCGTACATTTTTCCAGCCCAGAAATGAGTTCTATCAGCGCCACCAGCTGAGAGAGAGCTGCTTACCTCTGTGTGTCTGTAGTGATAGCCTAAGATTGTTTACAGGTGCCTAAAAGGACTATACGGCTATGGGCTGGCCACGTTCCCTGCTGAATATACGGGTCCCTGAGGGCAGCTAGAGTGCACCAACTTGCATATGTGTTTTCGATAAACCTCAAGTACAACAGGATTATAACGTTGTGTTAAAAGGAGTAATAAATGTAGTATGTGGTCATTACATATTATACGCCATTTAGTTCTAGTCCACTAACTTGATTGGAAAAGCGGTGTTCCAAGAGTATTGATGTGTAGTACAACAGAACCGGAACGTTTCACTGTGTGTAGCATTCGGCTTGTTAGTATTCACTGCATTAAATTCCGATTCTAGCAATAGTTTGTTACACTGGAACTACTGTTACTACATTTACTATAGGCTGTCTGTCAGTCTGTGTGTTAGCATGGCAACACGCAACAATCTGTCCAGCTGTGGCTTCTTTTTGAACAATTTTTGTTTATGAGGAAAAATGAGCAAAATATTTGCCCATATTGTGACTGGATATGGTTTCAGGTACATAACAAGCCTTAGCAGGGCCAGAACATTATAACTTTGAACAGAGATGCAGTGGGAGCTTGACAATAGCTAATTTGATTTCCCTGTGCCTTATAAATATTTCCTTGTACTGTAAATATTTTTTTCTCTTTTTTGCACTGGTAAACATATACACTTGTGATGTAATAAAAACATCAGCACCATGCGGTTTTGATAGAGCCATGTTTTTACCCTGTCATTTCTATCAACAGAACAAGAATTCTTAACAGCTCTCGCTCTCTCTCTCACTCTCTCACTCTCTCTCTGCC
>JAFFST010046661.1:42607-60803 GCA_022414735.1 Noturus placidus
TGGTAGGCTGATTGGCGTGTCTAAAGTGTCCGTAGTGTATGAATGAGTGTGTAAGTGATTGTGCCCTGCGATGGACTGGCACCCTGTCCTGGGTGTACCCCGCCTTGTGCCCGATGCTCCCTGGGATAGGCTCCAGGTTCCCCCGTGACCCTGAAAAGGAGTAAGCGGTTGAAGATGGATGGATGGATGGATGGACTTACAAATGAGAGATACAAGCGAAGTGATATCAAGCAGAGAACAATACAAGTAGTGCTACTATACAAGATCCATTAATTGAGTACTGAAAGAAGCAAAGTGCGCAGAGTACAGGTGCAAGTGCATTTTGAAAATTTGTTTATATATATATATACCTGTGTGTGTGTGTGTATATATATATATATGTATGTATATGTATATATATATATATATATATATATATATACACACTATTTATTTACATATGTGACCTTGAAGTAATCCAAAAATAATCTGATTACATTACTTTCATATTGTGATACTTGGATTACGTTATTGATGAAATTTTTTATGAAGTCATTTGTAACTGTAACAGATTACATATTAAAGTAACCCTCCCAACCCTGATGACATACTACAACATAACAAATATTGACATTTTAGTGTATTTTATTTATTTATTTATTTATTTATTTATTTTAAAGATTCATTCCTCACCAATGTCCGTTTGTCTTTCTCATACAGAAGTGTTTTCGGTTCTGGTGACAGTGCCACAGGTGCAGTACAGCACAGGTCTCTTTGTCCCAGTCACGCTGCGCTGTGACTATACTACTTCAGCTAACCCTCAGAATGTGATTGTCACCTGGATCTTCAAGTCTTTCTGCAAAGACCCTGTGCTGGATTACTACTCCACAGGTGAGGAGTGCGAAGAGCCCACAGGGATTTAACCACAGGTGCTACTTAACAGCTTGAAAGAAGATGATGGAAGGATGTGTTAGAAAAGATTAACTTTTATTAGCTCTGTACATGTTCTTTTGAGTTTTCCACATATTAACCCCGTTACTGCATAATGTTGTCCTATGGGAACAATTCATCTATCTCCAATTTTTTGTCAATACACAAGGCATCAATACACACCTATTATTTTCCTATGTAACTGGAAAAAGGGGGTTTTAACTTTGACATAAAAAAGCCATGTCACATGACTAGGAAATGCTGTTCGCACTTCCTTTTCTGATTACATGGCATGGTGAAGGTCATCACCAAAGGGCTAATTTAGGCAAAACTACTTCAATGAAAAATATTTAAGCACTATCTGAGAACATTTATTTTTTTGTCATTTAAACAAGTTTATATATTTTGAGTAGTCTGTTAAATGTTAAAGTGTAATTGTTGCCATATGGTAACAACATGCGATATTGGAACTGTGGTATGTGAATTCATGAATTGAAACAGAATTACATAGCAAAACATAAATAAAAAAAGACGACTTCTAATAATATATTTTCATTTATTCACATTCAAATTAAGAAAAATGTTGCAATTTCAGACTTTTTGCAATTGCACCTTTTTATAAATGTTATGTTTCGAGAGAAAGAATTAAGAGTTAAAATTATACTTCACCCAAAATTTGTTTGGATCTCATTTTTGTATGTATTTTGAGTGAGTAAATCCATCCACATACTCTTTACAACTGTTATCCCTTTCTAGAAGATACAACTTTTATATGCTTACTAGGTGGCAAAAGAACTCTGTAACTTGTAGTTTGGATATTTTGTTAGTTTTGACTATATGATTTATGTAAATGTAATAATTCATCCAGTAGAGGGTGAAGAATCGGTGTTTAATATAGAAATATAAAAGCTGTTCTTGTGTAAGGTCTTTATGAGACTTTAATAGGTTATTGCTTTTAATGTAGATTTCTATTCCAATACTCAGTTTGTAACCCATCTAAAATGCCCTCCACTAATATTGGCATCCTTGGTAAATATGAGCAAAGAAGGCTGTGGAAAAAGTGCATTTATTGTTTAACCTTTTGACCTTTTTGTTTAAAAAAAAAAATCACAAAAATACTCTCATGGATATCAAACAATTGCAATAAAATGGGCTTATCAAAAAAATATTTGTTAACTATAGGTGTGCAACAATTATTGGCACCACTATAATTTCATATGAGAAAAATATATTTGAAGTACACTCATTGGTATTTAAACATTTTTTTTAGTACACCTGGGTGGCTGGGAATGGGAAATTGTTTAACAGTGACTTCCTGTTTCACAGGGGTATCAATATGAGGTAATGCATGGGCCAAATTCTTTTAGTCATTCATAACAATGGGTAATATCAAGGAATATAGCTGTGATGTGCAGCAAAAGGTTGTTGAGCTTCACAAAATGGGAAGTTGTTTTAAGAAAATAGCACAATCATTAAAAATGCCCATTTACAACATCAGGCCAATAATTAAGAAGTTCCAGTCAACTGGAAATGTTATGAATCAACCTGAAATTGGACGTGTGTCTATATTATCTCAACACACTGTGAAGAGGACTGTTCAAGTGGCCAAATAATCTCCAAGGATCACAGCTGGAGAATTGCAGAAGTTAGTTGCATCTTTGGCTCAGAAAGTCTTCAAAACTACAAAAGGCTCCTACATCACCATAAGTTGTTTGGGATTTTTTCAAGAAAAAAGCCTCTACTCTCACTCAAAAATAAACTCAAGAGTCTTCAGTTTGCCAGACATTACAGGAACTTCAAATGGGATCGGTTCTATGGTCAGATGAAACCAAAAGCTTTTTGGTAATAAACACCAGAGGTGGTTTTGGAGCACGCAGAGAGGTAGCAGAGTATTTTTGTGAATTTCTTGAACAAAAGATCAAAAGGTTAAACAATAAAGCCAATTTTTCACAGCCTTTTTTTGCTAATATTAGTGGAGAGCACTGTAACTGGGTGTAGGTGAATTCTGTCGAAGGCCTAGCTGTAGAATTGGTAATTACTTCACATCTTTTCCCGAGAAAGTAACAAAATTTCTGTCTGCTGAGGTGTCCAAGTGCATCATTCCGTCAGCCTGTGAAGGGGAGGATTGCTGAAATATAGTTCAGTTGGAGACTAGTGTCATTTATTTAGTTTATATAAAAAGGTACAGTAACGTAGAGTATGTATCCATTCGTCATAGCTTCGGAAAGGATTTGTCATTAATAATGTTATAATCACCAGAGACTTTAATATGCATGTTTTGTTGGCTCTTCTGAACCTACTCTTCAGCCTACCAGTCAACTCTACAAATGGGTCAGGACCCGTCCAATGACTGCTCAGATAGCCAGCGCACCATCCGGACTGTGGCTCAGAAATATGGAACATCCTCGCCAACACTAGGTCCACAGTACAGCGGGCGTAGAATCACCATCCAGAACCGTATGCCTGTTTCATTATTCACTTATGATCACCTGGAGCATGGGATTATTATTTATCTAAGTAATAAATCGGCAGATTCTGTCCTAGTGACAAAAGAATGAGTTCAAAGAGCTGAGTTCCCAGGGCTGCCAAAGAACCACTGTGTCCTTGAGCAAATCCCTTAGCATCTATCAAATTAATAAATGGAAATGTAAGTTACATGTTATCCTCCAAAGACATTATTATTATTATTATTATTATTTATTTATTGTTCATATCTCAAATGACCTAACACTACACAGTGCTGTAGTTAGGGACAGATCTGGTTATATCAAATGTAATTTTACCCTAGTACTACCACCACCTAGCAATTGAATGATGTTCAGTGGAACAGGAATAAGGGTGTTATATATATATATATATAATATATGTGTATAATTACACACACATAAAGGTGCAGGTCATATAATTTGAATATCATCAAAAAGTTGATTTATTTCAGTAATTCCATTCAAAAAGTGAAACTAGTATAATGTATACATTCATTACACACAGGCTGATATATTTCAATTGTTATTTCCTTTTAATTTGATTATTATAACTGACATATAACTAATGAAAAACCCAAAATCAGTATCTCAGAAAATTAGAATATTACTTAAGACCAATACAAAAAAAGGATTTTTAGAAATGTTGGCCACATGAAAAGTATGAACATGAAAAGTATGAGCATGTACAGCACTCAATACTTAGCTGGGGCTCTTTTTGCCTGAATTACTGCAGCAATGTGGCGTGGCATGGAGTCGGTCAGTCTGTGGCACTGCTCAGATGTTATGAGAGCCCAGGTTGCTCTGATAGTGGCCTTCAGCTCTTTTGCATTGTTGGGTCTGGCATATCGCATCTTCCTCTTCACAATACCCCATAGATTTTCTATAGGCTTAAGGTCAGGTGAGTTTGCTGGCCAATTAAGAACAGGGATACCATGGTCCATAAAGCAGGTATTGGTAGCTTTGGCACTGTGTGCAGGTGTAAAAAGTCCCGTAGGAAAATGAAATCTGCATCTCTATAAAGTTGGTCAGCAGCAGGAAGCATGAAGTGCTCTAAAACTTCCTGGTGGACGGCTGCATTGAACTTAAACCTCAGAAAACACAGTGGACCAACACCAGCAGATGACATGGCACTCCAAACCATCACTGACTGTGGAAACTTTACACTGGACTTCAAGCAATGTGGATTCTGTGCCTCTCCTCTCTTCCTCCAGACCTTGATTTCCAAAGGAAATGCAAAATTTACTTTCATCAGAAAACATAACTTTGGACCACTCAGCAGCAGTCAGAAGACGCTTCTGACGCTGTGTTTTGTTCAAGAGTGGCTTGACACAAGGAATGTGACAGCTGAAATCCATGTCTTGCTTATGTCAGTGTGTGATGGTTTTTGAAGCACTGACTCCAGCTGCAGTCCAGTCTTTGTGAATCTCCTCCACATTTTTGAATGGGTTTTGTTTCACAATCCTCTCCAAGGTGCTGTTATCCCTATTGCTTGTACACTTTTTTCTACCACATCTTTTCCTTCCCATCACCTCTCTGTTAATTTACTTGGACACAGAGCTCTGTGAACAGCCAGACGCTTTAGCAATGACCTTTGTGTCTTGCCCTCCTTGTGCAAGATGTCAATGGTCGTCTTTTGGACAGATGTCAAGTCAACAGTCTTACCCATGATTGTGTAGCCTACAGAACTAGACTGAGAGACCATTTAAAGCCTTTGCCGGTGTTTTGAGTTAATTAGCTGATTAGAGTGTGGCACCAGGTGTCTTCAATATTGAACCTTTTCACAATATTCTAATTTTCTGAGATACTGATTTTGGGGTTTTCATTAGTTGTCAGTTATAATCCTCAAAATTAAAAGGAATGAACACTTGAAATATATCAGTCTGTGTGTAATGAATGTATAAGTTATACTAGTTTCACTTTTTTAATGGAATTACTGACATATATAATATATAATTAGTGTATATTAGGGCATATTAGGGCGCATGGTGGCTTAGTGGTTAGCACGTCCGCCTCACACCTCCAGGGTCTGGGGTTCGAGTCCTGCCAGGGCCATGTGTGTGCGGAGTTTGTATGTTCTCCCCGTGTATCGGGGGTTCCTCCGGGTACTCCGGTTTCCTTCCCCAGTCCAAAGACATGCATGTTAGGCTGATTGGCTTGTCTAAAGTGTCCGTAGTGTATGAATGTGTGTGAGCGTGTATGTGATTGTGCCCTGCGATGGACTGGCACCCTGTCCAGGGTGTACCCCACCTTGTGCCCGATGCTCCCTGGGATAGGCTCCAGGTTCCCCCGTGACCCTGAAAAGGAGTAAGCGGTTGAAGATGGATGGATGGATGGATAGTGTATATTAGGATATTTTTACATACCCCCTGAAATTAATTCCTGGCTGCACCACTGCCACTTCCATAAAACCTTATTTACCATTTTTTCATAATGCATTTGACACCACTGACTAATACTGAATATGCTTTCATAAACCTCTACTATGATCCATAATGTTATGCTTCAGCAAAGAGTACATTTTGATTTTCCACTTTCAGGTTTATGGCAATCATGTTGCATGTTCTTTCAATTTTAGTTTTATAGCAAGAAACAAGAAGCAATTAAAAATGTTTGTACTTTCCAGTGAACTAGTGGTTATGACTTGATGGTTAAGCTTCTAGATTGAGTGCTGAGTTTCTCTGTTTCTTGGTCTCTCTCTTACTCTATCTCTGTCTCTCTTTCAGTGGCAGACCTGGTGATCAGCGAGGTGCAGTGGTGGGACAATGGTGTCTATGTGTGCTCTGTTGAAGCACCTGGAGATACAAGTGGAAATCCATACAACTATATGAAGCTCATTGTTTACGGTAAGGAGTTTCTCTTCTTTATATTGGGAAATGAAATAGTTTGTCAAATAATAATTATGGGAGTGGAAACCATGTTTGAGAGGGGCAGGACTTTGTCATTCATGTCTTTAAATACACAACTAATTGTAGGATTTGGACTTTCTAATAACTAATGTGAATCTTCCTTTCAGGCTGGCTGACTGTATTGCTCTTAGTCGGCGGGGTCATCCTCCTTATCATCCTCTTTTGTGTTTGCTGCTGCCAGTGTTGCCCTCAGAGATGTTGCTGTTATGTCCGTTGCCCATGCTGCCCAAAATCCTGCTGCTGCCCTGAGAAAGGTAAAATTAACATACGTTTGGGATTGTAAAAATAACGAATGAGTGACTGGGTCAATGGGAGAGTGACTGGGTCAATGGGAGAGTGAATGGGTCCATGGGAGAGTAAATGGTAGAATGACTGGGTCAATGGGAGAATGAATGGCTTAGTGACTAGGTCAATAGGACAGTGACTGGTTCAATGGAAGAGCGACTGGGTCAGTAGGAGAGTGACTGGCTCAATGGGAGAGTAAATGGGTCAGTAGGAGAGTGACTAGGTCAATGGGAGAGTGAATGGGTTAGTGACTGGATCAATGGGAGAGTGACTGGGTCAATGGGAGAGTGACTGGGTTAGTAACTGGGTCAGTAACTGGGTCAATGGGAGAGTGAATGGGTGAGTTTCTGGGTCAATGGGAAAGTGTCTGGGTTAGTGACTGAGTCAACGGGAGAGTGACTGGGTCAACGGGAGAGTGACTGGGTCAACGGGAGAGTGACTGGGTCAATGGGAGAGTGACTGGGAGAGTGACTGGGTCAGTGGGAGAGTGACTGGGTCAGTGGGAGAGTGACTGGGTTAGTGACTGGGTCAATGGGGGAGTGACTGGGTCAGTGACTGGGTCAATGGGAGAGTGAATGGGTCAATGGGAGAGTGACTGGGTCAATGGGAGAGTGACTGGGAGAGTGACTGGGTCAATGGGAGAGTGACTGGGTCAATGGGAGAGTGAATGGGAGAGTTACTGGGTCAATAGGAGAGTGACTGGGTTAGTAACTGGGTCAATGGGAGAGTGAATGGCCGAGTTTCTGGGTCAATGGGAAAGTGACTGGGTTAGTGACTGGGTCAATGTGAGAGTGACTGGGTGAATGGGAGAGTGACTGAGTCAGTGGGAGAATGAATGGGTTAATGGGAGGGTGACTGGGTCAGTGGGAAAGTGACTTAGTCAGTGGAAGAGTGAATGGGTTAATGGGTGGGTGAGTGGGTCACTACGTGAGTGAATGAGTCAATGGGAGAGTGAATGTGTTAGTGACTGGGTCAATGGGAGAGTGACTGGGTCAGTGGGTGAGTGAATGGGAGAGTGACTGGGTCAATGGGAGAGTGAATGGGAGAGTGACTGGGTCAACGGGAGAGTGACTGGGTTAGTGACTGGGTCAATGGGAGAGTGACTGGGTCAATGGGAGAGTGGATGGGTCAATGGGAGAGTGACTGGATCAGTAACTGGGTCAATGGGAGAGTGAATGGGTGAGTTTCTGGGTCAATGGGAAAGTGTCTGGGTTAGTGACTGGGTCAACGGGAGAGTGACTGGGTCAATGGGAGAGTGACTGGGTTAGTGACTGTGTCAATGGGAGAGAAGACTGGGTCAATGGGAGAGTGACTGGGTCAGTGGGAGAGTGAATGGGAGAGTTACTGGGTCAATGGGAGAGTGAATGGGAGAGTGACTGGGTCAGTGGGAGAGTGACTGGGCTAGTAACTGGGTCAATGGGAGAGTGACTGGGTCAATGGGAGAATGATTGGGTCAATGGGAGAGTTACTGCGTCAATGGGAGAGTGAATGGGAGAGTGACTGGGTCAGTGGGAGAGTGACTGGGTCAGTGAGAGAGTGACTGGGTCACTGAGACAGTCACTGGGTCAGTGTGAGAGTGACTGGGTCAGTGACTGGGTCAATGGGAGAGTGATTGGGAGAGTGACTGGGTCAATGGGAGAGTGATTGGGTCAATGGGAGAGTGAATGGGAGAGTGACTGGGTCAATGGGAGAGTGACTGGGTCAATGGGAGAGTGAATGGGAGAGTTACTGGGTCAATAGGAGAGTGACTGGGTTAGTAACTGGGTCAATGGGAGAGTGAATGGCCGAGTTTCTGGGTCAATGGGAAAGTGACTGGGTTAGTGACTGGGTCAATGTGAGAGTGACTGGGTGAATGGGAGAGTGACTGAGTCAGTGGGAGAATGAATGGGTTAATGGGAGGGTGACTGGGTCAGTGGGAAAGTGACTTAGTCAGTGGAAGAGTGAATGGGTTAATGGGTGGGTGAGTGGGTCACTACGTGAGTGAATGAGTCAATGGGAGAGTGAATGTGTTAGTGACTGGGTCAATGCGAGAGTGACTGGTTCAGTGGGAGAGTGAATGGGAGAGTTACTGGGTCAATGGGAAAGTGATTGGGTCAATGGGAGAGTTACTGAGTCAATGGGAGAGTGAATGGGAGAGTGACTGGGTCAGTGGGACAGTGAGTGTGAGAGTGACTGGGTCAATGGGAGAGTGATTGGGAGAGTGACTGGGTCAATGGGAGAGTGACTGGGTCAGTAACTGGGTCAACGGGAGGGTGAATGGGTGAGTTTCTGGGTCAATGGGAGAGTGACTGGGTCAATGGGAGAGTGACTGGGTCAGTAACTGGGTCAATGGGAGAGTGAATGGGAGAGTGACTGGGTCAGTGGGACAGTGACTGGGTCAGTGTGAGAGTGACTGGGTCAGTGACTGGGTCAATGGGAGAGTGATTGGGAGAGTGACTGGGTCAGTGGGAGAGTGACTGGGACAGTGGAAGAGTGAATGGGAGAGTGACTGGGTCAATGGGAGAATGATTGGGTCAATGGGAGAGTTACTGCGTCAATGGGAGAGTGAATGGGAGAGTGACTGGGGCAATGGGAGAGTGAATGGGTCAATGGGAGAGTGACTGGGTCAGTATGAGAGTGACTGGGTTAGTGACTGGGTCAATGGGAGAGTGACTGGGTCAATGGGACAGTGACTGGGTCAGTGACTGGGTCAACGGGAGAGTGAATGGGTGAGTTTCTGGGTCAATGGGAAAGTGATTGGGTCAATGGGAGAGTTACTGAGTCAATGGGAGAGTGAATGGGAGAGTGACTGGGTCAGTGGGACAGTGACTGGGTCAGTGTGAGAGTGACTGGGTCAATGGGAGAGTGATTGGGAGAGTGACTGGGTCAGTGGGAGAGTGACTGGGTCAGTGGGAGAGTGAATGGGAGAGTTACTGGGTCAATGGGAGAGTGAATGGGAGAGTGACTGGGTCAATGCGATTGAAGACTGGGTCAATGAGAAAGTGACTGGGTCAATGAGAGAGTGAATGGGAGAGTGACTGTGTGGGTGAGTGGGAGAGTGACTGGGTCAGTAGGAGAGTGAATGGGACAGTATGAGAGTGACTGGGTTAGTGACTGGGTCAATGGGAGAGTGACTGGGTCAATGGGAGAGTGACTGGGTCAGTAACTGGGTCAATGGGAGAGTGAATGGGTGAGTTTCTGGGTCAATGGGAGAGTTACTGGGTCAATGAGAGAGTGACTGGGTCAGTGGGACAGTGACTGGGTCAGTGTGAGAGTGACTGGGTTAGTGACTGGGTCAATGGGAGAGTGACTGGGTCAATGGGACAGTGACTGGGTTAGTGACTGGGTCAATGGGAGAGTGAATGGGTCAATGGGAGAGTGACTGGGTCAATGGGAGAGTGACTGGGTCAGTAACTGGGTCAACGGGAGACTGAATGGGTGAGTTTCTGGGTCAATGGGAGAGTGACTGGGTCAGTAACTGGGTCAATGGGAGAGTAAATGGGTGAGTTTCTGGGTCAATGGGAAAGTGATTGGGTCAATGGGAGAGTTACTGGATCAATGGGAGAGTGAATGGGAGAGTGACTGGGTCAGTGGGACAGTGACTGGGTCAGTGTGAGAGTGACTGGGTCAGTGACTGGGTCAATGGGAGAGTGAATGGGATAGTGACTGGGTCAATAGGAGAGTGACTGGGTCAATGGGAGAGTGAATGGGAGAGTTACTGGGTCAATGGGAGAGTGAGTGGGAGAGTGACTGGGTCAATGGGAGAGTGAATGGGAGAGTGACTGGGTCAGTGGGAGAGTGACTGTGTCAGTGTGAGAGTGACTGGGTTAGTGACTGGGTCAATAGGAGAGTGACTGGGTCAATGGGAGACTGAATGGGTGAGTTTCTGGGTCAATGGGAGAGTGACTGGGTCAGTAACTGGGTCAATGGGAGAGTGAATGGGTGAGTTTCTGGGTCAATGGGAAAGTGATTGGGTCAATGGGAGAGTTACTGGGTCATGGGAGAGTGAATGGGAGAGTGACTGGGGCAATGGGAGAGAAGACTGGGTCAGTGTGAGAGTGACTGGGTTAGTGACTGGGTCAATTGGAGAGTGACTGGGTCAATGGGACAGTGACTGGCTTAGTGACTGGGTCAATGGGAGAGTGAATGGGTCAATGGGAGAGTGACTGGGTCAGTAACTGGGTCAACGGGAGAGTGAATGGGTGAGTTTCTGGGTCAATGGGAGAGTTACTGGGTCAATGAGAGAGTGACTGGGTCAGTGGGACAGTGACTGGGTCAGTGTGAGAGTGACTGGGTCAGTGACTGGGTCAATGGGAGAGTGATTGGGAGAGTGACTGGGTCAGTGGGAGAGTGACTGGGTCAGTGGGAGAGTGACTGGGTCAGTGGGAGAGTGACTGGGCTGGTAACTGGGTCAATGGGAGAGAGACTGGGTCAGTGGGAGAGTGACTGGGTCAATGGGAGAGTGATTGGGAGAGTGACTGGGTCAATGGGAGAGTGATTGGGTCAGTGGGAGAGTGACTGGGTCAATGGGAGAGTGACTGGGTTAGTGACTGGGTCAATTGGAGAGTGATTGGGAGAGTGACTGGTTAAGTGGGAGAGTGACTGGGTCAGCGGGAGAGTGAATGGGTTAGTGACTGGGTCAATGGGAAAGTGACTGGGTTAGTGACTGGGTCAATGGGAGAGTGATTGGGAGAGTGACTGGGTCAACGGGAGAGTAACTGGGTTAGTGACTGGGTCAATGGGAGAGTGATTGGGAGAGTGACTGGGTCAATGGGAGAGTGAATGGGTTAATGGGAGGGTGAATGGGAGAGTGACTGGGTCAATGGGAGAGTGACTGGGTCAGTAACTGGGTCAATGGGAAAGTGAATGGGTGAGTTTCTGGGTCAATGGGGAAAGTGACTGGGTTAGTGACTGGGTCAACGCGAGAGTGTCTGGGTCAAGGGGAGAGTGACTGGGTCAATGGAAGAGTGACTGGGTTAGTGACTGGGTCAATTGGAGAGTGATTGGGAGAGGGACTGGTTAAGTGGGAGAGTGACTGGGTCAGTGGGAGAGTGACTGGGTTAGTGACCGGGTCAATGGGAGAGTGAATGGGTGGGTGACTGGGTCAGTGGGAGAGTGACTGGGTCAGTGGGAGAGTGAATGGGTTAGTGACTGGGTCAATGGGAAAGTGACTGGGTTAGTGACTGGGTCAATGGGAGAGTGATTGGGAGAGTGACTGGGTCAATGGGAGAGTGATTGGGAGAGTGACTGGGTCAATGGGAGAGTGAATGGGAGAGTGACTCGGTAAATGGGAGAGTGAATGGGTTAATGGGAGGGTGAATGGGTGGGTGAGTCTGTCCGAGCGTGAGTGAATGAGTCAATGTGAGATTGAATGGGAGAGTGACTGGGTCAATGGGAGAGTAAATGTCTTCGTGACTGGGTCAGTGGGAGAGTGAATGGGAGAGTGAATGGGTTTGTGACTGTGTCAGTGCGAGAGTGACTGGGTCAGTGGGAGCGTGAATGGGAGAGTGAATGTGTTAGTGACTGGGTCAATGCGAGAGTGACTGGGTCAGTGGGAGAGTGACTGGGTCAGTGTGAGAGTGACTGGGTCAGTGGGAGAGTGACTGGGTCAGTGTGAGAGTGACTGGGTCAGTGACTGGGTCAATGGGAGAGTGATTGGGAGAGTGACTGGGTCAGTGGGAGAGTGACTGGGTTAGTAACTGGGTCAATGGGAGAGTGACTGGGTCAATGGGAGAATGATTGGGTCAATGGGAGAGTTACTGGGTCAGTGGGAGAGTGAATGGGAGAGTGACTGGGTCAGTGGGAGAGTGACTGGGTCAGTGCGAGGATGACTGGGTTAGTGACTGGGTCAATGGGAGAGTGATTGGGAGAGTGACTGGGTCAATGGGAGAGTGACTGGGTCAATGTGACAGTGATTGGGTCAATGGGGAGTGAATGGGAGAGTGACTGGGTCAATGGGAGAGTGAATGTGTTAGTGACTGGGTCAATGGGAGAGTAAATGGTAGACTGGGTCAGTGGGAGAGTGAATGGGTTAGTGACTGGGTCAATGGGAGAGTAAATTGGAGAGTGACTGGGTCAATGGGAGAGTGACTGGGTTAGTGACTGGGTCAATGGGAGAGTGACTGGGTCAATAGGAGAGTAAATGGTACAGTAACTGGGTCAGTGGGAGAGTGACTGCCTGGGTGAGTGGGTCAGTAGGTGAGTGAATTGGTCAATGGGAGAGTGAATGGGAGAGTGACTGGGTTAATGGGAGAGTGACTGGGTTAGTGACTGGGTCAGTGACTGGGTCAGTGGGAGAGTGACTGGGTCAATAGGAGAGTAAATGGTAGAGTGACTGGGTCAGTGGGAGAGTGACTGTGTGGGTGAGTGAATTGGTCAATGGGAGAGTGAATGGGAGATTGACTGGGTTAATGGGTGGGTGAGTGAATGGGTGAGTAAATAGATAAATGGATGAATGAATGAGTATATGAGTGAGTGCAACAGGCAGTCCATCAGTCTTTTAATTGGTTATAAAAATATAACCTAAGGTGCTTTGAATTTAAACCATTATTTCTAAGTGTGGTACAGGCTTTGAAACATACAGTTGTAGCCTGTTTCATAGGCAACAAAGATACAAAAAGTTTATTTCTAAATGGTTTAAATAAACTATTAAAGGTGAAGTCAAGCCTTAATTCTAGTAGTACTTTCAATATGTGTCCTTGTTAATTATCTGGCAGCGTTCTAACACCTGCAGTGCTGACAGCCAGGATGTGGCTGCTCCTGCCTCCTACCAATGAACTAATAAGCATTGGGGCTTCAACTTCTGGCCATGAAGAATACTGCAGTTTCAGAATGGTTTGCATTGTAAAAAAAAAACACAAAAAAAAACCAGATTCATACTGACAAACACTCTGTTCTTGCGCTCAGTGGTGATGCAGCACAGGATGATGAAGGATGCCCAGAAGGCGATGAGCTCCTGGGCTAGTGGGCAGCCAATCTACGCACCCCTGAGCTCTCACAGCTCTGCATACCAAATGAATCCCATGATGTATGCAGGTCAGGTCTTTAGAATTTGTTTTATCTGAACTATATTTTTATTTATCCTTGAAAAAAATTTTTTTATTCCTGTATGATTATGAAAACTGTGATGCAAAACCTAAAATTATATTAAGATACAAGTTATATTACCCATGATTATTACCTATGAATAAAACACTAAAGCTGGCACTACGTATTTTCTAAAGCCTTAAGTTTATGTTTCAGGTTCAGCATCAGGAAAGATCCCCATGTCATCCATTCCTCCCATGCCCCTTCCACCTCCTGTCCATCCTGGCCAAATGCACAGCCCCATGCTCATGTCTATGCAAGGCCCCATGCCTGGACCTATGCCAGTGCCTAGCATGCAGGGCAGGGACAGTGCCAACAAAGTGCTGGATTACCTGGAGAACCAGGTGAGAGACATGGAGGTCACCAGCCCCATGATCCCACCTCCACCTGTGCACATGGTCCATACTGTGCCCTTTTCTGCTGGCCCACCCAGCATGCTTTCTGGGCTGGATGATGGCACCGCCTCCCACCGGCACCACCCGGCACACTCCAGTGGCTCTTCCGGCTACAATCGCCACCGCCAACCTCCTCCATCTAGACGTGGAATGTCACGCAGTTACAGTCAGGAAGACGTGCTGGATACTCGGAGCCAAGCTTCTTATCGGCCTCGCTCACGATCCAGAGAGGACCTGCTGGAGAGCAGTAGAGGATACTGGGATTCTGCCAGTGATGACAATAGCAGGAGAGCAGGGGATTCTAGAGGTGGAGCCCGGGGTGGAGCCCGAGGCAGAGACTGGTCTGACCACCCTCCCAGCTACAGTGAATACGAGCCAGGCCAGAAGCCAACAAGGCGGCCCTTCTCTGTAAGAGTCTAAACCTTCTTTTCTGAAAATACTAAAATGTTTTCAGACTTTTAACAGTCTGCTACCTTCCTGGGATTATATCTGTTCAGTTTTTCACAATAATGGTGGACAAGCCTACTAACTCTACTTGAAGCTTCACTTGATTTTTTTTTCTTTAGCACTTATCCCCTTTGACAACCCAGGATTACAGTTAAAGATTGGGAATATTCTGAGTGTTTTAGGACACACCATGGTGCTGACCTCACACACTCTTTTTGGATTGGATATTAACTAAAACTTCTCTTTCCTTTAGGTTAAGAGCTCAGTGAGTGGTAGGAGTGTAGTAATCTGAAGCCTGTCTGCCTTCCGCCTTTATGGAGACTACACTGTTAGCAAATGCCAAGGACAGCACTGCATAGTGATTAGTATTTGAAGGTATTTATTTGAAGAAATGTTAGCTTGGGCTTAACCAACACTGCCTTGAAAGGCCTACTGCCCTAGTTCTAAGACTTCTAAAGAATTTGAGTATGGTAAAGAGAGGTTGTTTTTTTTTAAGTTGTCAATTTTTATGTAAATAAAAACATCTGATCCCTTTTGCCAATTTTATCTCATGAGCTCGGCTGTATTTCATGGCACTGTAAGCAGTTGCTCAGTTGCTAGTCCGTGCTATAATGCTTCTTTTCCAGGTGTAAAGAGTGGAAGCTATATATATATATATATATACACAGGTGCATCTTTAAAAATTTTAATATCGTGGAAAGGTTCATGCTTTCCATAATTTAATTCTAAAAGTGGAAATTTAATATATTCTAGATTCATTACACATAAAGTGAATTATTTCAGGCCTTTTTTTATTTTACTCTTGATTACAGATCATGGAAATCAAAAATCCAGTATCTCAAAATGCTAGAATAAAAAATGTATATAAAGAAATGTCGACCTGAGAAGAGCTCTAATCAGCGAATTAACTCCGAACACCTGCAAAGGTTTCCTGAGCCTCTCTCAGTCTGGTTCAGTACACAACCACAATCATGGGGAAGATGGAAATAAATTTTGCATTTCCTTTGGAAATCAAGGTCCCAGAGTCTGGAGGAAGAGTGGAGAGACACAGAATCTAAGCTGCATGAAGTCCAGTGTGAAGTCTCCACAGTCAGTGATGATTTGAGGAGCCATGTCATCTGCTGGTGTTGGTCCACTGTGTTTTCTCAAGTCGAGAGTTGATGCAGCGTCTACCAGGAGATTTTAGAGCACTTCATGCTTCCATCTGCTGATGAGCTTTATGGAGATGCTGATTTCCTTTTCAAGCAGGACTTGGCACCTGCCCACAGTGCCAAGACTATTAGTAACTGGTTTTCTGACTATGGTGTTACTGTGCTTGATTAGCCAGTCAACTCGCTTGACCTGAACTCCATAATCTATGAGGGACACCAGACCCAACAATACAGATGAGCTGAAGGCCGCTATCAAAGCAACCTGGGCTTCCAGAACACCTCAGCAGTGCCACAGGCTGATCGCCTCCATGCCACGCCGCACTAAGTATTGAGTGCATAATTAACATACTTTTCAGAAGGTTGACATTTCTGTATTATAACGTCTTTATTCTAATATTGTGAAATACTGGATTTTTGATTTCCGTGAGCTGTAATCATAAAGATAAAAAAAAATGCTTGAAATATTTCACTTTGTGTAATGAAGCTGTATCTATCAATATATGTAAACTAATGTCAATTTATGAATCTCCTGTTTGTGTATTTTGTGTATTTATTTTTAAGCATTTTCTTTTAAAATCCCTCCGAAGCACACTGTAAATTAATAAATGTTTTTCTTTGGTTAATCTATTGAAGAAGTGACTTGAAAATGAAGGGAAAACTAATTGGTGAATTCTTGGGTATCTGTTCTTTACCTGTGTTTTTCTAGCTTTATTTGTTCTTTACTTGTTTTGATAGCTATATTTGTTCTTGTGTGTGTGTGTGTGTGTGTGTGTGTGTGTGTGTGTGTGTGTGTGTGTGTGTGTGTGTGAATAATTGTCGTACGTTTTAATGAATAAAAATTCTGCATATAATCATGAGTTGTCTGCATTAACCTGAACAGACGATGTTAAAAATGAAGAAGAAAAATGTTTTACCATTTTTTAAATTCGCAACAGACGAATGATTTATTAACATGTATGTGGTGGAAGGGTGCATTTGCGAGTAGTCATATAAGCATTGTCAGGTATGTCTTTTAATAAAGTTGTAATTAAGTGTATCGTCCATTTTGGAGTTATAATTGTGCATTCACTTGGTATGAGGCATATCACGGTGTAAAATAATCCTTTGAACAATGAATTGTACTTTATTCTAAGTGTTTATGTGCGTCATTAATAGGAGATTCATAAAGCCATTGAAATGTTGCGTACTATTGTGAAATGTTTCAAAAAAAACAATCAGAATCAATTAACATATAATTTAAGAAACATTTCCTATGACACTACAGCTAACTAGCCTGTGCATGCTCAAATGTTAGTCGGAGCAGCTCCACCTGGCCAGGAAAGAGGCGCGCGATAAACCCGTGGATAAATCCCAAGTAGCTTCCTGCTGATCACATAGCGCCCTAGCTCTGCCGTATAAGTGCTATTATGTCATGCCGTAATGTAGTGCGCCTGTATAGGGAGCTGCGCGGCATTTGGAACGCGGCCGTTGCCCAGGCAAACGTGTCGCACCACGCAGGGAACCCACGTCGCCACGTCGATGACGTCACCGCAGGCGAGGGAGGACTCAGTTTGCCACGTCGGTTTGCGTGTTGAGAAGAGCAAAAAAAAAAAAAAAACCTACCTGATTAACTCTGGCTAACTTTGCAACTTAATGACTGTGCTGCGTTTCGGAAAGTAATCGTTCTTATCAGCGGCACCGTTACTCGAGCGCGTGGCTCTGTTTCCACTTGAACAACATCCGGTTGTTATTAAAAGCATCACCCGAGACACAAACGTTGGCTCTGGACTCGATGTTTCACTCCGATTGACCGATGCGTCCACTCCATCCGCTCGGAATTGATGCGTGAGTGTTTTCTTTTCCGCGTCTCGTTCCTTTTCACGCACTTGACACGACACGCTCCGACTGGAATCGCGGAAAATCAAAAAGAAGCGCTGTGCTAAAGCGCAAACTTTAAACCAGCTGCTAGTTAGCTTCTGCGCTAACCCATGCTAACTAGCTAGCACACGTCACAGCTAAGTAAAAACACGCGCTTTCTTCTTCTTCCTGGATTTTGGACCCAAACCACAGTTAAGCTGTTATATATATATATATATAAACGAAAAGGAGCGCTCAGGGTTTCGTTAGTTCGCAGTTCGTGACTGCATTGGGACGAGTTAAAGGTGTGTAAAGTTAGTGGAAGATAACGCTGTAGCTACAGGTTGCTTTTACCTGCACGCGGGTGCTTAAGGTAACTGTACCGTAGCGCACGCGCTGCACTGCAGCCTCCAACTCCTGCACCAAAGTCAGGTGCAAGTTAGATTATAATATATTAGTAAAATATTCAGTAAACTCCACTCAAAACAAGACCTGCTGCTACACTCTAAGTTGAGATGGTAATCTTATGTGTGTTTTGTTGAAGTCACTTGTTTTTGTTTGTTTGTGTAAAAAAGAATAATGTCGATGAATAAATATGGAGGGCAGAATGTTGTTGAGTAGAAGTGGTGAAATTCAGGGCGGCTAAACGTCAGAGTAAAGTTTCTTCTTCAGTTCCTCATTTTGCTGTTAACTGCGTGGTTCCAAACATATGGCGA
>JAFFST010046661.1:80935-94551 GCA_022414735.1 Noturus placidus
AGTTTTATATCTTTATGTTTGAGGCCTGAAATGTGGCAAAAGGTCGAACAGTTCAAGGGGGCCGAATACTTTCGCAAGGCACTGTACCTACCAAAAGTGGTCCACGGAAGGACAACTGGTGAAAATGATTAGATTCCACAATAGAGTTACTGTAGCATAAATTGCTGAAAAAGTTTATGCTGGCTATGATAGAAAGGTGTCAGAACACAGTGCGTCACAGCTTGCTTCATAGCCACAGCCCGGTCAGAGTGCCCATGCTGACCCCTGTTCACCACTGAAAGCATCTGCAATGAGCACGTGAGCATCATGAACTGGACCATGGAGCAATGGAAGAATGGTGACCAGGTCTGATGAATCACATTTTCTCATGTTACGTCATATGGACGGGTGTGTGTGTGTGTGTGTGTGTGTGTGTGTGTGTGTGTGTGTGTGTGAGAGAGAGAGAGAGACTTAGAGATGGCACCAGGATGCACTATGGGAAGAAGGCAAATTGGCAGAGGCAGTGTGATGCTCTGGGTAATGCTCTGCTGGGAAACTTTGGGTCCTGGCATTCATGTGAATGTTACTTTGACAAGTACCACCTACCTAAACATTGCTGCAGACCAAGTACACGTCTTCATGGCAACAGTATTCTCTAATGGCAGTGGCCTCTTTCAGCTGGATAATGCACCCTGTTCCACTGCAAAAGAGCTTCAGGAATGGTTTGAGGAATATGACAAAGTTCACTGTGTTGACTTGGGGTCCAAACTCCCCAGATCTCAATCCGATCGAGTGTATGTGGGATGTGCTGGACAAACGAGTCCAATCCATGGAATTAAAGGATCTGCTGCTAACATCTCGGTGTAAGATACCACAGCACACCTTCAGAAGTCTGGTGGAGTCCGTGCCTCGACGGGTCAGGGCTGTTTTGGTGGTACAAAATTAGGCAGGTGGTTTTAATGTTACGACTGATCAGTGGATATTTAAAGTATAGGTAAAACATATATTGATAGCTTTTATTTCAAATGAACAAACTTTTTAAATATTCTCTTTTTACCTTGACCTGGCGTGTGAATCATTTCAAATGCACATGTCTGTTGGCTCATCTTGCTTATTGGGGCAAAAAGGAGTGCTCTTTTCGTGTATTTTTGAGTCATAATCCCCTGATGTTATTGCGGTGCTCCTTTGCAAACTGAAGTACCACTGCACTTTACGTATTCATGTTTTAAATATTAATAAGCGGAAAAGCTATATTTCCTATCGATTGGTAGATGGTGGTATGTCCATTAGGCAGTCCGAGGTTC
Source organism: Noturus placidus (assembly GCA_022414735.1). NCBI lineage: Eukaryota > Metazoa > Chordata > Actinopteri > Siluriformes > Ictaluridae > Noturus > Noturus placidus. Next base: position 82,219 of record JAFFST010046661.1, read on the forward strand.
AGCAGAGTTTCTACACTGACGAACATTTAACAGACAAATTCATGATGCAGTTTCTAGACTATTGGAGAATGCTGTATTATATAACAGTGTTTTGATAGATTTTTTTAATGTAATGCATCTATATTATCAACAAGAAGAGTTCCACTTATCACCTGACTGGTAATTTCATTTCACTGACCATGCAGAATTGTTCATGATGACCTGTACTGCAGGATAATGGGGCACAAAAAAAACCTGTTGAATGATGGAAATAATGTCTTCATGCTTTCATTTTTAAATGATGGTCCTTCCTCTGCAATTCCCCCTCCCCCCAAATATAGATGAGCTTATCAGAGAGACATGTCCATCAGGTAAAAGAAGTGAAGATGCTAGCCACACTCACATAAACTTGATGTACGAGAGCATGACACAATGTTGTGGTCGAGAACGAGATGTGCTACGTTAGAAACTTTATTAAAAGGTGCTAATCATATACTCTTTCATTTATTTTAGTCTGTTATTTAGCTTACCATAGCTGCTTATTGTTATTATTATTATTATTATTATTATTATTATTATTATTATTATTATTATTATTACCTAAGTGAGACTGGGTGGCACACCGAACCTTCCACTCGCTTTACTGCACAGTTGTGGGGGGTTTTTTTTTCTCATTTAGTAGTAATTAGTCTCTAACTTTATCGGATTTTGTTGTGGGTTCTGACACTGGTGTAAAAATTCAGTATGGTCTCCAAGTCTAGCGATACTGAACTGTTAACTTTCTTTCACGGGCTGCAGGCCTGCATCTTTGGTACGTCACTGATCTTAAGTCAATTTTTATTGTCGTCTTATCTGTAGACTATGGGGCAACACACAAGACAAATATAGGGGCAAAGTACAAACTGTTACATACAGCGCAAATGTGATGCGTGTAAGGTAAGTGTAACTGCAGTCTCGACAGAATGAAGTGTGGCATTTAATACACAGTTTGCTAACCACAAAGCCCACATAATTGAGCCACAACAGGTGCAGCTCCAGCCATAGCAAAGCTGACTGCAGATTGTAAAAGCATTACACTATAAAGTTGCAGGGAACTATACATCTGTGATCTGCAACTGATCTTTGTGTGTGCTCAGACAATATGCAGTAGCATGAATAATTTGTGATTTTACATTTTCTTCATTAGTGTTTTTTTTTTTGTTTGTTTAAATTGGGCAGTTCTAAGATCAGGTAAGACTTTCATAAGTGTCGTCACTTGTCCATAAGAGTTTCTCTTTGAGTCTGAGCAAGCTAGCATTCATGTTTTTAGTTCAGCTTTAGTGACTTAGCAGTCAAATGTGTGTGCTCGAGGGCTGTCACAATTTTTACTTTGACATCAATACCAGGTGTATGCTCTCATTTTTTTATTTCAAAATAAAACTTAACCCAAAAAAGTCTGTTTTTTTTTTGTTTTCTTTTTGAGTGCAAATGTCTTCAAACGGGGTTTAATTTTCTTGGTGATGCTCCCAGGTAGTTATTTTCAAACATACAAGAACAAGGCCTCAATCTCCTTGAATGGGAAGAGACACAAATGCCAGAACAAACAAGCAACAAGATGACGCTTCAAACATGGACTTGAAATCAACACAGAAAAATAAATTCTGTTTGCTCTGGCTACTGCGCGTAAGCATTTCTGGGGGAAAAAAGAAAACAGAGCAAAGTGCCTGTAATCTGTGCATGTGTCAGGATCTGATAGGCTGGGCTTTTACCAGCGAGGAGATTGTATCTTATGAGTGGCTGGAACTTGCATGAATCAGCTGCCATGCTGAGTATTATGTGCTATTACGTTCATGTTTTAAGCAGTCCTTTATTCGTACCACCTCTGATGTGCTCTAAAATCACGTATTAGAGCTGTAGTGTGCTGTCCAATCAGGACTTTGAAAGAATGTTGCAGTTGTCTGAGCATATTAATTTAACCCCAAACACATGTACCAAAATGCTAGTTATAGCGGTTATAGTTAGAACCAATTAGAAAATGAGCACAAACTTCACTGCTGCCCTCCAGAAAGCAAATATCTGTTCAACATGCTGAATCTTAAGTCGAGGGCATGATGTTCATCAGCCACGTTCCTCGGCAAGTTGATAGTGTTGGTCATTTTGCAGTGCGTGGATTGAGAACACCTTTTGCATACAACTTTTCTTGTCTTTTATTCATCTTTTCAGCAAGGTACAAAAGAATCTGCTGAAACTCCACGTGCGATTTCTTTTCTTTTCTTTATACTCCACTTGAGCCACTATGTGTCTTGCCCATCCAAGTCTAATCAGCATTCTCTCTCAGGCAAGATATGTAATTTAGGTAAAATTTGTTTTTCTAAATGCATCATCAGATGTTCTGAACAATAGAGTATCAAACCATTTGTGTAGCAATGAAAGTGACCTGAACTTTCAACTCTTTGATGTGCAGCTCTGGTGGGTTTATTACAGTATTAGGCCACAAATTACTTTATCATATTTCTCACTAGTTTATTCAAAATTGACTGGATCTTGAATATACCACTCAAATTTGGTGTCATACTAAAATTTTAACAGTGTGTTCCATGAGCCTTTAAATGTCCATTAAGTTCACATTAAAACTTGCAAATGACTATGAAGTTCTGCGTATTAATACACATGAAAAATCTTAAAGTATATCCCATGTTTCTTTTTCCTCAGGTTCGGTGTATATGTGCCACTGTGCTGCTTTCACCAAGAGGGCCGAACACAGCAAGCGCCGACAGACTGCTCATTTTCAGAGCCGGACCGGACAGACTGCTCTCTGCAGCGACCAAAGGACTTCTTAGCACTTGTGCGCGAGAACCTGCGGGAGCAATTCTTCAGCCCCGCCCATGTTCCCGCCCACACATGCCCGCCTTCTCCTGAGCTCATACGCAGCGAGGTGGAGGAGCTCAAGAGTGACTTTAACCGACGCATCAAAGAGGTGCTCTTCAATTCTCTGTTTAGCGCCTACTACGTGGCCTTCTTACCGCTCTGTTTTGTCCAGGTGAGTATGATTCACGAAACGTCAGATAGGTACGAGTCAACTTCATTTACTGAACTGTGGATTATAATTGCATATTTTCTGTGTGTGGGTGTTTTCTCCCTATTCCAAGAAAACACAGTACTATGACATGCGCTGGTCATGTGAGCACTTGATCATGGTCTGGATCAACGCATTTGTAATGCTGATGAGTCAGTTGCTCCCTCCCAGCTACTGCGACCTGCTGCACCGCTCCGCCGCACACCTGGGCCGCTGGCAGCGACTCGAGCACGGCTCCTACAGCAACGCACCACAACACACGTGAGCGTTAACAACAGTATCTATGCTTTGGATTTATAGTCTGCCTAGTGAGCCAAGATGACTGGTATAGTAGTATAATCTTGAAGATGATTTTGCAAAGACGTAATCCGAAAGGCTATACTGGTTCTGAACTAAGAAATTCTCTTCAAGATTATACCACAGTTCCAGTACCACTAATATTTACTCAGTACCTCTGATTATTTACTATGCTTTCGCCATAGCATTTACAAATTCTGACACCTTGCTATGGTGATACGGAGACACCAGAAAACTCTGCTTTCCTACTTTGTCAACTAAAGCAGCGGATTACGTGAAAATAAAATTCTCCCAGCAGAAAAGGCAAGGAAAAGGACTGTAGAGTTAGACTTCTAACTGTAGTTTTCTCCTTCCATTTCAGTATCTTTTTTTATTCCTCATCAGTGTATATGTTAAGTAAAATTATAATATATTGTCTCAGAGACTAATGTCACACTTATTCATTTATTAAAGGGTTTACACCAGCAGTTGGAATATAAATGTTTTGCCTAGATTGTGTTTACCCATAATCTCATACTCTGCTATACAACTCATGAATATTGTTTTTTTTTTTTTTTTTGGTTTATCAGGTGGTCAGAGAACACAATCTGGCCTCAGGGTGTGCTAGTGAGACACAGTCGCTGTCTGTACAAGGCCGTGGGGCCATATAACGTGGCCTTGCCCTCTGACGTCTCGCACGCCAGATTTTATGTGAGTATTTAGCTTTTGCTTTTTCGGTGAAGCTTTTATATAATCTCATTTACATCTGCTAGTAGATTTTTTTTCCCCCAGTTGCTGATAGCAGTTGTAGATTTAGTGCCAGATTATTTTAAAAACTAAGTTTTGGTTTATTTTGTGTATGTGGAATTATATTTTCAGAAAGCATATTTTCTACAAATTTTTTGTCTTCTCCAGGACATATTTTAGACCTGAATGTGTTGGACATTTGAAGGTTTTTTATTATTAGTAGTAGTAGTAGTGGTGGTGGTGGAAGTAGTAGTATTATCATTATTATTTTAGCCCCTTTTACTATTTAAACAATCAAAATTCATATCAGGCCATTTTAAGTTTAAAAAAAATCTAAATATGCTGGATACGTGTATAAATAATATATACATGGAAGGGTTAAATAGGAATGCATGTGAACCTGTTCATTAATGCAAGTCTTCAATCAGCCAATCATGTGGCAGCAGCACGATGCATAAAATCCTGTAGATACAGCTCAGTTCATTAAAGATCTTCAGTTAATGTTCGCATCAAGCATCAGAATGAAGATAATATCTGATCTCAGTGGCTTGCACTGTGTCAGGGTTGTTGGTTTGAATATTTCAGAATCTGACAATCTCTACACAGAATGGTGCCAAAAAAAAAAAAAACACAACAACAAAAACAAAATTTCTTGAGTGGCAGTTCTGTGGCTGGAAACGAGAGGTGAGTGGAGAATTTCCGGACTGAGTTGAGCTGACATGAAGCCTGCAGTAAATTAAATAACCAGCAAGACTGGACAAATGCTATTGTAGCCAATCTGCCTCAAGGTTCAACACATTGTGCATTCTGAGATGCATTCATTGTGCTTTTCACCACAGTTGTAAAAAGTGATTATTTTATTTACATTAGTCTGCATGTTGGCTCAAATTCTGCACTGAGCTCTCAACAGTGAGTACAAAGTGTCCAAAAAGTCAGGGAACAATGGGAATATGTTGGGTAAAATCTGCAAAAACATGATACAGCATCTGGAAACATGCAGAGAATGTGAAGAGTGACTGTTACAGAGCATATTTTGTAAATAATAAATACAAAATTAAGTACATGTAGTTTTACGCTCGGTGGTTCCTGGATATTCAGATACCCCGTATTTTGTTTTTCATACCTTTCTGTGTAAAATCTAGAGGCGTGTGAGAGAGAGAACCCTAGGACATCAGCAGGTTCTGAAATATTCCCACCTGGCACCATCATCCATGCCACAGTCAAAGCCACGGAGATCACGTTGTTTTTTCATTCTGACGTTTGATATGAATATAAACTGAAGCTCTTGACCTGTTTTTGCATCGTTTTATGCAGTGCTTTGGTGCCACATGATTGGCTGATTTGGATAATTGCATGAATGAGCAAGTGTTCATCTTAAAGTAGCCAGAGAATGTTTTTGTTATATAATATTAAATACATCTTATTATATAAGCTATTGAAATTGCCTCGTTATATCCATAAGTCATGACCAGAACATAAAGGTTAAGTACTATCTTTCCATTCCTCCTCAGTTCCTGTTCCATAAGCCATTGCGGATCCTGAACCTTCTGATTGGGATCGAGTCGAGCGTGGTGCTCTACCAGCTGTACTCGCTACTGCGCTCCGAGCGCTGGAATCACACACTTTCGCTGGGCCTCATTCTCTTCTGCAACTACTATGTGCTGTTCAAGCTGCTGCGGGACCGCATAGTGCTGGGCAAAGCCTACTCGTACCCCCTGAACAGCAACAGCCTGGGTCTCAAGTCCCAGTGATGTGTGCTGGAGGCTGTTTAGCGTGTTTTATCAAATGACTGTGAACTCCAGCTGGTATTTCTTTTGATACGGTTCTATTTTCCTGCAACATTTCTATCTATTTAAGAAAATATTTTATTTTGTTTACTGTTACATGAATGAACGCAGGGCATTACGTTTGCATGGCGTGATGTCATTTCTTCCCCTATGTAAAAGTTTTGGAAAAAAGCAAACGGTGGAAAAAGAAGCAGACTGAGTCCATGCTTTTTAGCACGTTTCCCCACACGACGTCCAAATGCCGCCAAAGATGCTCTTCAAAACAAAACAAAACAGGCAGCCAGTCAAGAGAGGAATTCAGATGTGCACTCTAGATGGAGGTCTGACAAGTGGATGAAATTCGATCTTATATAGTGAATGCTGTATTATTTCTCTTCATTGCATTACTGTATTTTATGATTATTAACTAGCTTGATATTGGTGCATTTAAATTTTATATATATTTTTTTGGACTCCACTTTTTCCTGTCGCAGCAGCGTTTTGAATCTTAATAGATGCCACTTTGTTTCCTGTTTATTTAAGTTCATCTCTGTGCCAAATCCCAGGATGCTATGGGAGCCTACATTTTGCCATTATTTTCAACATGGTTAATGGCTACATAGATGCTGGGTCCGGGCCCATAGTCTGTCGGACTCGCAGTATTTGACACAACGCAGCATTATTTCCGAATGCCATGGCATCTAGAATAAAACGAGAAAACTTCTCCCATTATCTCAGTGTGTGGATGTCTTGTTTGGAAAAATGTTCCTGTTTAATACACAGAAAAACCCACAGAGTAAATATTTACCTGGAGATTTGTACCAGACATTGCATCATAGTCTAGATCAAATTTATTCTTTAGCACACTTACAGGCTTTAACTTCTGTAAAGGATATGCTTTGTATGGCATACTGTATATGTAATTTATTATTATTATTTTAATCAGAAGTCAGACAGGAGTTACAATGCAAAAATGCACTGATCAACCATAACATTAAAACCACAGACAGGTGACATGAATAACATTTGATTATCTCGTTACAATGGCACCTGTAAAGGGGATGGGCTATATTGGACAAACTGGGCAAGTGTATGGATCTGAGCAACTTTTTCAAGGGCCAAATTATGACTAGTTGACTGTCACCTCCAAAACAGCAGGTCTTGTGGGGTATTCCCGATATGCAGTGGTTAGTACCTACCAAAAGTGGTCCGAGAAAGGACAACCAGTGAACCGGGGACAGGCTCATGGGCACAAGGCTCATTGATGCACATGGGATGTGAAGGCTAGCCCGTCTGGTCCGATCCAACAGCAGAACTACTGGAGCACAGATTGCTGAAAATGTTAATACTGGCTATGGAACAAGCCTGGTCTGGTCTGAGTAATCATGTTTTCTTTCACATCATAAAAGGCTAAGTGTGTGTGTGTCCCTTACCTCTGAAAGAGATTGCACCAGTTGCAGTATGGGAAAGAGGCATGCCGGAGGAGGAAGTGTGATGTTCTGGGTAATTTTCTGCTGGGAAACTTTGGGTCCTGGCATTCATGTGGATGTTACTTTGACACGTACCACCTACCTAAACGTTGCTGCAGACCATGTACACCCGTTCATGGCAACGGTATTCCATAATGTCAGTGGCCTCCAAACATGACAAGGAGGAACATGACAAAGAGGTAAAGGTGTCTATCTCAATCCGATCGAGCATGGGTGGGATGTGCTGGACAAACAAATCCGATCCATGGATTTAAAGGATCTGCTGCTAACGTCTTGGTGCCAGATACCACAGCACACCTTCAGAGGTCTTGTGGAGTCTGTGCCTCGACGGGTCACAGCTGTTTTGGTCACACTAGGCAGACCTACACAATATTAGGCAGGTGGTTTTAATGTTATGTCTGATCAGTGTATGTCATATAAAATATTTACATGTTGAGTCAACAGTGAACAGTTAGAATGCTATATTCTTTTCAAGGGCATTTAATAAACATTTGTATAATACAGAGTGACTTATCATAAAAAGCTGTTAATAACTAAAATCAGCAATTAAAAAAAAATCAAAGTGCTTTAGGTGCTGACATTGGTATATAACATTTGAAGTATATAACATATGCATCTCCAAGTACTTATTTAACTCAAAAAAAAAAAAAAAGTTCTGTGATTAGTGTAAGAAGGCACCATCCATGAACATGCTTTGAAACTTGGGTCTTGTGGCCATTTGATGCAATGTCTTTGACCACTAGGGGTCGCTAACAGAATAGAAACCACATGCCATGACATGGAGACAGAGTTTATACAGTAGGCAAAGATATCTGTATGTTTGACTTGGATAGGCAAATTTAAAACAAAAAAAAGCACCTTTAGTTAAACTGAAGTACATGCTTCACAAACAATTCACAAAGTCTTAAAGACTACAGTGCTTTGTACAGTCGTTAAAATCCATCTTTGGTTGACATCAGATCCATTCTGCTACGTTCGTGTTCTTTCCATCTATTCAGAATTGTTTGCTATTTTGCTCCAGTTGAAATATTAACCACAGTTTTGTTGACTTAAAGATGAATCCTAGATTGGAGCTATACTACTGTAAAGGCTAACTGAAACTAAAGAAACGTGTGCAAAATTATTTGGTTATAGAACTGTATATAAGTTTCTAGAAATTCTTGTCATTTGAGTAGTTACAGTGTGAATGGGTGTGTTAAGTTCGTTCAGTGTTTACATGCCAGTGTTTCGTGCAGTCATAGTTGTTTCAACTTTATTTGAATTAATCTAAAGGATGCATAGAACTTTACTAAAGGTAAGGATAATACTAAAGTTTAAGTTCAGCCTTCTCTGCAGTCCATATAATTCCCTTTGATCCAGTAGCAGATCTGGGCATATTTAAGAGGAGTGATGCGCACTGCTACGTTAAACTCCTGGGGGGCATCGTTGAGGTCGACCCACTGGTGTCCCGAAAAGATCCCGATCACCTTTCGCTCCCAGCGGCGGCGCCTGCGGTCCCACATCCGGGCATAAACTCCAGAACCGCTAGCGCCAGGCTGAGCATCACAATGTTGATACAGAAGGTCATAGGTTTCGTCCCCGGCTTTGCAGAAGCGGTAGACCAGCTGGCCTGGCCGATCGTTGTCAAAGCCGGAGAACTGCACTCGTTTACCAGGCAGTTGCTGGGAAGAAGGACTCACTCCCAGCTTCATGTGTTTGCGCTTGTGAGCCTTCTTGAGCTCCAAGAGAGAGTAATCATAGTCCATGCCAATTTCATTGGCATTACCCTTTATCCAGCCCTTGGGGACATGGGTGCGCTTGACTCTGATCCACTGGAACTTCATCTTGTTGTCAGTGCTGTTGTTGGATAGTGGGCCCTTTTGCCGTGGCTTCAGAAAACCGATACGCAACCTCTGTGTACCTTTCACGTAGTTCTTTCCATCATGGATGCAGTGGGCTGCAGTGAGAACATGCTGGTTACCCACTAGTGTGCCTGAGCATCCAGTGGACAGCTTCACAGCAGTTGAAAAAGGGTAGTTCAGCAGGAAGTCCTGGTCCACAATGCTGAAGCGACCATCATGGCCAAAGATCTGGCGCTTGGTTCTGGAACGCCCCGGCTCCGCAGCAGGGCTCTTCAGCATGTTTGGGTTGAAGCCATAGATTCCTACAACTGTCTCAGTCAGCTGGCCATTGGAGTGGAGAGTCTCGTAGGACAGGAAGTGCCGCAGCTCCGAGTAGCTTGGTGTTGGGGCTTCCTTGTGACACTCGGGACCACAGGAAGAGGTCACTTCCAGTTGAGCTGGGCCGATGAAACTAGGGGGCGGCCGCTCCTCAGTCTGTTGAGGAAAGACTACAGGCACACGCTGCAAAGGCCACTGGGGCTTCTGATGGGAGCTTGACTGAACATGTAGTAATGGAAGTAGAAGGAACAGGACAGGATGGAGCATGGATGCCATATTGGTAGAACTGGGGAGACAAATAGGAATGAGAAAATGACCTTTGGTTCCGAGAAGAACACCACAAGCTTCCCTAATTACTAAATGCTGTCTCATTGTCCTGTTTACATTTATCTCATCATTTCAAAAAATATATATATATAAAATATATATAATTTTATATATATATATATATATATATATACACACACACACACACACACACAGCACATTCTTTGGCCTCTGTGTGCATTCAGGGGAACTGTTAACACTGAATATCAAACTGAAGCACACTAGCTTTAAGCATGCCATTTGTTCTGGTCTTGTTCCTGTTTCAGGTGGAATTTGTTCCACTGCTATTTTGTATATTTTAATCTTTAATCAGTCAAACCAACATAAATGGAGACCACTGTTTATGGTTGGATGTTCAGACTGCAAAAATATGGAACTGACTTAGTGCCGTGTTATTTTTAGCCACCGGTCTTGTGTAACCCACGAGATCAGCCATCCGCTTGGAATATTTAGCCGTGATACAATTTCATAACAGACGTTTCTGCTGATTTGATGGGACTCTTTAAATAAATGCATACATTTAGTCATTCCCTTTTTCCTGCTGTAGGTCCCTGGACCTATTAACATGGTGGTGGTGGTCTCTCTATAGTTTAAATGAAAGTGCTTCAAAAGTACAGGGATTTTTAGAATCCTATAGGTCCTATACTAACTTTTCTAATGTATTAAAGCTAGAGTTGGTATCAGTGCTCCTGTCCTCCATATCCTTCCATAATGTTTGGAAGGAATTTAAAAGCCCTAATCAGGCACTGAATTACTGTACAGTGCCCCTTTATTGTTATTGTGCTAATTTAAGAATAAATCCGACAGTAAAAACAGGTTGTGGATAGGTTTTTTTTTTTTCTCCACAGTTTACAGAGTGTGATCTATACGTACCCGAGGGCTTAATCTGTCTGTGCAGTATTATCATTTAAAATCCATTAAAAAAAGATTTGACAAAGAATCTCATCACTGTCTCTAACTAAGAACAAATGCACACCTATATAACTCATATATACAATTTTTTTTCTACCAGATCAAAGCTAGACATGGACAAAATATTATATTGCATTTATTGCACTCTATCTTGCTCTTATAACTTTCGTGAATCATCTGAGGTTATGCTTACCAGACATGAATACATTTAGTGATTGGATAGCATGCATTTGCATTAGCACACAGTAAAGTGTGAAGAAAAAAACAATACGCAAGCCCCATGAATCCCCACCCCTAGCCAGATCTGATCTGAAGAAGGCAGTGCAAGACATCTGGAAAATATAGACCAAGCAGAACGGGCAAAGATGGACCAGGCAGTGGTTAGAATATTTTACATCACATTCAGAAAAGGATATTCCAACTCCCTTTTTTCTTTCATTATTTATATATCTTAACACTATTTGAAACCTAACACACTATATGTCTTATTAGTATGCAAACTCAGCTTCAATCTCTGTAACGCAAAGATTAATATCAATAAGTGCTAAACAGATATATTTTGCAGCATTGTCATGAAAATACACAATGCTCCTTGCTCTCAAATAACCTCAAGTAGACGTTAAGAAGTCGATTACTCTTATGTAATCCACAGACTTACTGAATATACAGGATATTCTATTCATGTTGATTTTAACTGAACTGTAACTATAGTGCCAATTAGCATTCATTTTGTACCAAGAGACAAATCAGACATCCTGCACATGAAACTTTTTTACTAGACAATACTATCATTAGGTTCTGCCACCCCTTGGTGGTTACTTTGCCCACCTTTACCACCCAAACTCGACAAACCTGGACAGAAGAAAGGTCTCTTGACTGCCTTAGACTCAAAGAAAAGAAAAGAAAAAAAAAAAAAACAGTAAGTGACCAACACCCAGTGCTGCTAATATACAAAACAGGTCAGCAGGCACAGATGAACAGCTGAAACTTTTAGGATAAAAAGTTGTTTGATCAGAGATCTGACCTGGAGCTGAGGGTCAGGGTGAGATCAGGTGTGAGGTTGTGCAGAAAATCCACACCGTGTCCGTTTAAAGACATGAGGAATGGAGTGGGAAGGTGAGGTCGCGTCGCTCATTCCTTTCTTCCTTGGATATCATCTCGCCAAAAGTCCTCACGAAGGTTTCCTGAAGGAAAACGTGCTGTGAGAGGAAGCGAGTCCATCCATGTGCGGGCGCTGAGCGGGTGGAGGCAAGCGCGAGACACAGCCGGGCTGCGGTTCAGCACCACGTGACCGCGGACACGAGCGCGCGCTCAAATAACTAGCCAGTCCCAATATTTATTAACCTGGTAGAATTTTAACCCATAGATGCATGAGTGCGTCTAAAATGATCCGATGAGGTCATTTATTTGCAATATCTTTTAAATACAATTATATATATATATATATATATATATATATATATATATATATATATATATATCAGTGGTCTGCAAAAGTTTGGGCAACCTTGTTTATTTCAATGATTTTCCTTCATAAATCGTTGGTTCTTAGGATTAAAAAAAATCAGTTAAATATATCATATAGGAGACAAACACAGTGATATTTGAGAAGTGAAACGAAC
>JAFFST010046661.1:115356-137328 GCA_022414735.1 Noturus placidus
GTGGACCTTACTGTGTCAAGCAGCTCCTATTTAAGTGATGCCTTGATTGTGAACAGGTGTGGCAATAATCAGGCCTGGGTGTGGCTACAGAAATTGAACTCAGGTGTGGACAACCACAGTTATAGTAAGGGGGGCAATCACTTTTTCACACAGGGCCATGATGGTTTGGATTTTTTTTCACCTTTAATAATAAACACCTTCATTTACAAATTGCATTTTGTGTTTACTTGTGTTGTCCTTGACTATTGTTTAAATTGGTTTGATGTTCCGAAACACTTAAGTGTGACAAACATGCAAAGGAACAGGAAATGAGGAAGGGGGCAAACACTTTTTCACACCACTGTAAGTGCAGACCATTTACCATGCTGATTTTTAAATAATTAAAAAAAAAAAAAAAACTTCTGGTTTAGGCCATGCCCACTTAAGATTTCATTCTGAACATAGATACAGATAAACGGGCACAGATTCAGATAAAGCCATTGCTTCACACTTGTAGAACATATTGCTTCTTCTCAGACTAGTACACAGTAGACAACTTTATACTGCAAAACTTTAACAATCAGGCAATGCAAACTTGATGCATCTGACATCCAAAACTGACATTAAATCAGTAGAAATTATATCAGTAGAATACTACACATCCTGTTCAAAGTGTTTTTGAAGAAGAGATTAGGAAGGTCAGCTCCAAGCCTGGACGGACACACACACACACACACACACACACACACACACACACACAAACTGTGAAGTCTATGCTCTTTCACCTATTTGATTTGTGTTGGAACAGAGAGAGCTTTCTCTTGTCCTAACTCTGCAGAAGTCTCGAATCTCTGAGTCAGTGTTGTGGTGATGAGAAATTTATTCTCTGTACTTCCTGAGAGGATTTACTGTCTCTGTAGAAACACTTCGTATGAAAATAATCACATGCAGAGAGCTGGAAGCTGAGTTTGAGGTCGCGTGTTTGAAGATATTTTACCACTGGTTTTGCATCTCGGTTTGGATCCCATGAGTAGAAAATCAGGAAATGAGACTGTGGAAGATGATTAATCAGCAGCTGACCCATAAAGGCAGCCATGGGCAAACTGACAAACCGCACACGGAGTGATCTTTGACTACTAAGAGTTCATGTACCCACTCGAGATGCTGTCTTGCTTATTCTATAAAACATGTAAGCACAGATGCTTTGTGATGAGGTCAGATCACACCCTGTCTCACACAAACACGCCCTGAGATCCCAGCCTTTTCTGTCTTATGCGGTGAAAAGAACAGAGGCTTCAGCAGGGAGAGTGGATAAACCCACAGAGAACTCTATATTATCTTGACAACTGCTTCAGCTCACACTTCAGCTTCCAGAGAACATATGACAGGGATTTATTTGTCGTTTATTGCCCCACACACCCAAATACAGTACCACAAAGATGACAGTTTGATTTATGAGGGACGTTTTGATTGCTTACTTGTCTCTTTGCAGCATGGACGTCATTTGTACACATTTCCAATTTGTTGACTGCTTATTTCAACATTAATAATATTACAAACTAGGGGGGAAAATACTGACCACATGGTATTGTGCTACGGCTTTAATTTTAGTAAGCGCTTGCTTTTATGAATAAATATTTGCATTGTAAACTGGTTGTAAAAAGTTTCTTGAGTTTGAGATTGCACTTTGTTTTGCTTAGATGTTGCATGTCTCTTATTTTTAAAAATGACACTATTCATTTCAATAGTCAGTCCAAGAACAGTCGCTTGTCCGAAACCACAGTATTCATCAGGTGATGGTTGAAAATTCCTGGATGCCGTTCATGATCTGGTCAAGTAAGTAACTATTCCTTCCAGTTGTCTGGACTTGATGGTTTTAGAGATCATATGTTATAATGGAGAACATGCACTATAATAACACTGTTTATATTGTGAAATGATCTTGCACTAAAATACTTATTACTGCATGACATTTTTATCATTGAAAAGTCAAAGACTAGAGATAAAATGGATGACTAAAATGTAATAAGGCCCATAATCGCAAAAAGAACCATCTTTTGAAAAATACATGTGTAGTTTTGGACACATTATTCCAAGGGAAGTGTGTGGGGGGTGGTTTACCAGGAGTGTGAGTTGGAGGGTAATGTGGCCCCTGGTGGGAAAGGCACGTTCATGTCACAGTGCTCCTCCCAGATTGACGGGGGTTTCCCAGCTGCTTGTAAATTTTAAATAATGTTTTCACATGTTATTTCCATTTGAGAACAGTGTAATATTTGTGTTCTTTTTCCAGATCAACAGAAAGGTCTTTCCTCCGATTGTGTGCACAGGACTTCTGGTGGAGAAGTGTGATGTTGACCTCTGTTTCCAACCTAATAATATGCGTGGGTGCACACCCTATTGCTACACACACACGCACGCGCACACACATACACACGCGCGTGCACACTTTAAGCAGTAAAATTATTTTTATGTTGGTTCCTTCCCAATTTCTCACAACCTTCAGAGCATGCTGAATCTTGTCAACATTTATTCATCTACATTTGTAAGAAGATAATGTCTCATGTTTGAACTGGAGTAAAAATGCTTCCAATAATCCAACAACTGTGCTTTCTGTAAGTCAATAAATTCAAGCAGATATTTTCCTTATCCAGAAACAGTGATGTTATTAATGAGTATAATAAAAAATTAAATTTCTTTTGTAGAGGTGATGTTATTCCTGGAGCAGAATATCTTAGGTGTGTAATACAATGCAACTGTGTCTGTCTGTATCTGTTTAGTGCTGCAGATACAGTATATGTATCCATCTATCTTCCGCTTATCCTTCCTTCAGGGTCACAGGGAAACCTGGAGCCTATCCTAGGGAGCATGGGGCAGGGCGGGGTACACCCTGGACAGGGTGCCAATCCATCACAGGGCACAATCACACACCCATTTATACACTACAGACACTTTTGGACATGCCAATCAACCTACCATGCATGTCTTTGGACTGGGGGAGGAACTGGGGAGTACCCGGAGGAAACCCCCGCAGCAGGAGAACATGCAAACTGTCCGCACACACAGGGCCACAGTGGGAATCGAACCCCCGACCTTGGAGGTGTGAGGCGAATTCGCTAAACTCTGTCACTGTGGGCCTCAATATATGTATTTGTATTTGAAATATAAGTGGATGTGGAAAGTTTTTAATAAATGGGAATACTACAACTATGCTCCTGGAAACACTGAAAAAATAAGGACTGCTGGAGTAAGAAGTCACTTTTCATTCAAATATAGAATGTTCTTTTTTGTTTTGTTTTTTTTTCAAAAATCAGGGCAAATCCAGGGATCTATGGTTTATAACTGCCTAATAATATTTGAACAGGTTTCCTTTTCATTTTGGGGGTGTGCTACATTCCAGATAGAATCAGAAAAGTTTCCTAGATGTAATCAGAGTCTACTACAAAGCTGAGACACGGTGCTGCTGCTAGTCTTAATGGGGTCCTTTAAATTCATTGAAATGCTATCTTTTACAGAGAGATCTTGATGTAATTTTGATGAATAAGAAAGGAAAAACACATTCTCCACTGTGAACAGTACATGACCTACATGGGCTATATATGGAGCATATTTCTTTTGTGAATTTCAGGCTAGTTTGTATGAAAATCCATCCATTTATCTGTCCATATTCCATACTGCTTATACTACGCAGGGTCGAGGGGGAACCTGGAACCTATTCCAGGAGACACATCGTAGGGCACAATCACACACATTCACACACTATGAACAATTTAGAAAATGCAATCAGCTTACGATGCATGTCTTTAAACTTGTGGAGGAAATTGGAGTACCCTGAGGAAACCTCCAAATCACGGGCAGAACGTTCAAACACCACACACACAGGGCAGAGGCATTATTCGAGCCCCCAACCCTGGAGTTGCACTGTTCTAACCACCATGCCAGTTTGTATGGAAATATAGTAGAAATGTGGGTGTAACATCAGCTTGTCATGACACCTCCACAACAGCAGAGGGCCCTTGACCCTTCATACTGCGTGCCACTTCTTGTTCCATGATCACGTTCTGACTATCTGACGATCATGTTCCATGATCACGTTCTGTTAGACTGGGTCGTAACAATCAAAAGGAGCTAGTTGAGGTGATTTGGGCATCTGGCTAGGATGCCTCATTCCCCATGGGGGGGGGGGAGACTTCGGGGCAGACAGAGGACAAGATGGAGAGATTCTATCTTGTCTAACATGGGAGCACCTGGGTATCACTCTGGAGCAGCTGGAGGAGGTGGCTAGGGAGAAGGGGGTCTGGGCATCTCTGCTTAGACTGCTGCCCCCTTGACCTGGACCCATATAAGTGGAAGAAGATAGATGGATAATTGCGGTTCACTAATTTGATTGGATGAGCAGCATTCCAAGAGTGCTTATATTGAACATAATTGCACTGGGTTGTTTCACTGTTTGTATCACTCCGCTTCTCTGTGTCCACCATGTAAAATTCCTATTCTGGCAACAGTCCTGCTGAAACTGTTACTACAGTAGAGTTAGTGACATGGCAAATTATATATTTTTCAGTAATATAACCTCTGACTTCTGAAAATTAAAACTTGTCAGATAAAGAAAAGGAAGAAGGAAAGCCTTTATCGAATGCGCTTTTAATGGGAATGTACAAATTATTGCAAGCTATCTAGTGAACTAGCCGAGGGACTCACTGTGAGTGTGGTTTCTTTGAGTGTGATTTCAGCTACTTGATTACTAACTGATTCAAACCTTGTCCTATAAAAGCTTTTCCCATTATTTAACTTTTATTTAACCAGGTCAGAGATACATTGAGATACATCTCACATCTATAGTAGAGATCTGGACAAGAAGGCTTATTTTAGTATGAAATTTAAGAATTAGCATATTATTAATACATAAAAACAGATGATATTAGAGTCTCACTAAAATCTAAATGAAACATTTAAGAGTCTAAGTCTAAGACAGCAGATTAAACTAAAAAAAAAAGTAAAAATCGCAAGGATAGACCTTGAGGCTACATCAGGAAGATAAGGAGCTGATTTCAGTAATGAAATTAGACTATATTTAGTGGTGATCATTGTGACGACTCAGGAACTTAAAAATAAATAAATAAATACTAACAGCATGAAGGAGAGCTCTGTTTTACATCCCTTTAACCCAACACCTCCCTTTAACTTGTAGTCCAGCAATAAGCACAGTCCAGTCCAGTCTTTTAGTCCAGCAATAAGCACAGATGCATGTCTCATAGATTCACTTAGATAAAAAGCTAATTATCTGAACTATGTTGATTGTGATCATGGTTATTATATTGTATAACATGGCATCATCCATTAAACATTAGGAGTGCTAAATGGGATTTGGAGTTCAGTGCAGTTCTTTCTTTCATGCGTATAACCTTTCCAAAGCTAATGATAGTGAACAGGCTCCTGTGTTGACATGCCACCTCAGCCTCTTGTTAATAAGTAAACTCACATGCCAAAAATCTCAGTGGAATCTGGTATGTTTGTTTTGGCACAGTGAAAGATCTGCTCTGTTCCTTTTAGTGCCTAATAAGTCCATCATCAGTAGTCAAATCATTTAAACTTATAATGTATTGAATTTTACCATAAGAGGTAAATATATTTACAGCAACAAGACATAAAGACAAGGCACATGACCAGATACAATAGGAAATGGTTCAATCAGGAAGAAATGTTTTAGGTTTTTTCTAGGTCAAATCCATTAGACCTAGGACTTTTTCTATGTCTAATCCATGATATCCCACAATCAATAAAAATATATATTTCTATTTCAGATCAGTGGGCTGTATTTAACCCCTCAAACCCCTATTAGTCAGACCAACAATTTATATTTGTTACTGAATAATATGCTTCAAGGTATATAACAAGGTAAGATAATAAGAATAATAAGATAAGACTTTAGGGGTTACATTCTACCTCGTTACTTTCTGGACAGCCAGAGTGGTTTCCTTCAGAAATGGACATTCCTGTGTTTGTCACCTTGTGACCATGACCTCATGGAAGTAGCTTGTGAAAGGACCACTCTGTGTCAAGTTCATTCTCTAGCCATATAAATGTGAAGGGTTGACATGTCAAACTACTGGAAATGAGAAATCCTAATCTGATGGTAAAAACATCTTGAACAAAACAATTGACTAGTTTCCTCTCGGTTTGTGTAATGTACAGCTGATTGCACAATAAACTGTTATGGTGATGCATGAACAGTGATGAAAGCTACAAATTGATCCTTCCTTGGCCTGTGATTTTAGTTGCTGATTTAATCATTTTACATATCGAACATCTAGAACTCTTGCATGGGAAAGTGACTAAAATTCAAGTTTATTGTCAAAATTTACAGACTTTCAGCTGTTTGCAATGAACAAATGAGAAATCATTATAAGTTTCACTTTCAGTTGAATTTGGGGAACGCACTTGAAGCATTCGTTGTGTTGAACTATTTCAATTGCTTTTGTGTGATTTGTTTATTGCAAACATCTGGAAGTCTGTAAATGTTGACAATAAACCTGATTTGCAATGGGGGTTGAATAATTTTGCCTACAACTGTAATTCACTCCTGACCTGCATGTCTTTGATATTTTCTGTCATGTTTGTAAGAGATTATTTCTCCTTTTAGAAATAAAGGATTCCTGAACTCCTGGTTTGACATCTTACAGTCTTAGAAGCTCTTTGCTTGGACAGCTATCTATCTAGACTTAGGATAAACTGACAAACCAACAGATACAAACACACACACACACACACACACACACACACACACACACACTCCCACATCTCCAGCTGAGTTTTAATTTGTAGGCCACATTAATGATCGTAGGGGAACTATAAAATCAGGAAATAAGTGTGTTGAGCAGAAACAGCACTCCAGCTTGATGCCAAACAATCGCTGAGGTTTTCAAGTTCAAACTATGCAATATTGTGTATGATGTCCTGTGTCAAAGCCATTTACTATTTATAATCAGCTTCACAGATCTGTCATTATTGAACTTGATGTCCATACTGCACAATGTGTTGAAGCTACAAACTAATCAACATCAGTGAAGTCGTTAAGCTGAGCTCGGCCAAGTTAATCCCAGTACACCATCATTCATAATATGTGTGGGATCTAACTTGTGGTAATGAACTGCTGACATGGAAAACATTCTGTTAACCCAGCTGCCACAAGTCATTACTGTAACTATCAATTTCTTTCTCAGCTTCCAGTATAATGCTCAAAAAATAAGTTTCTCTAAAACAATAGGTCAGGAGTGGGACAAAAGTGATGTAGGTTAAATATTCAGAAGTTCTTGGTTAAAAGAAAGGAGGATCTGAAGATTAGCAATGCAATCAGAGTAGCACAGTGGTTTTAGTGCTAATACAACTGTACATATGCTTGCTTGAAGTTATATTACAAGGATTCCTAGCTGGATTTTTGGTATAACGGGACAGCCAAAATATGACAAATTTTTTAAGAAGGCTAACAACTGGCTTGAATTTCTTTATCCCCGAGTGTTAAAGAGGGAGTCTGTGTTTTCACTAGAGAAGCAACTGCCCTTTATCCTCATCGAGTGTATGTTTTGAATCCAGACACAACTTGTGGTTGCTTTATTAATGGGACCTGTGGCTCCAGCATTTAGTCCACGAACAGACAAGGTTTCAACAAATGAGATGGAGAACATAGGGTGTGAAGTGGGATTTGAGGTTTTGGAGAAGGTTTCCAATAAAATAAAGGAACAAGGAAAATCAGGCTGCTGGTATAACTTTATATTAAGGTTTGCTTAACTGACATTATTTAACACATTAGTTAACATGAACCACGAACACGAACTATCTACTTCAGCACTGAAACAGCATAAGTAGCATTTACAAAGTTAATATATACTTTCGATCTTCCGATCTTCTGTTTACAGTCTTGCTTTTTTTTCTCCTGAATGGCAGATTGATTACCATGTATTCACACTTCTTTCATACCTTAAATTGGTGCCTGCAAATATTTGAAGTATCTGAGCTGGCTTATGCATACAAAATGTCTCACACTTAATACAACTCTGAATTGATATTACAGGATTATCAGAGTGATTTACAGAATGATTTATCCCCTGAGTTTTCTTTTTTCTTTCATTTGAACAAGAAAATCATACACGTTGTAACTTTAACGAGAAGCAGTCAGATAGAACCTAATAAAATCAAACCGTATTCATGCTTACAGAACATTAAATTCTACCTGTGCCTGGCCAGTGTTCAAAAATCTTCTTTTATAATTGATTAAACATTTAACACTTTGACTTAGCAAATTTGAAGCCCTCTCAAAGGCCCTGCAGAGCTGTAACTGTAGATTACAATACAGGATGTATTAACTTTCAAGATTTATGGTAATTACCATAGATTTACAGTTAATTAACATAGTTTACATTGTTTTTTTTTTTTTTTTAAATATGTCTGTCATGTAATGGAGGTTAGGACGGATGAAAGTGTAGTTAAGAGCTTTTATTAAAGAGAGGCAGGATGACAAATAATAATAATAATAATAATAATTTATCAATTTGTATAGCGCTTTTTACAATGGTACATTGTCTCAAAGCAGCTTTACAGAAATATAATTTTTTACATTTACAAGCGACATTCACACACCAATGGTAGCAGAGCTGCCATGCAAGGTGCTAGCTTGCCATTGGGGGCAACTTAGGGTTCAGTGTCTTGCCCAAGGACACTTCGGCATGGGATCAAATCCAAATCATAAGACAAAAGCATGGTCAAAAAATAGGCAATGGGTTAGACAATCAGCAAACCGTCGAGAACGTAGGGCAAGGGCGAGAACAAGATCAAAACTATAACACATGAACCAAAAAACAAACAAACGCTTGGTATACGGAAAACTCATAGAATAGTTCGCAAAGAGTGAATACATAGAAGGTCCTTATAATCTGTGGTTGTGATTGTGCTGTGAACTGGATGAAGATGTGCATGATTAGAATGAAGGTGAGTGTTCAGGGAGTTGCGGTCCATTGCAGCTAGGTTTGTAGGCCGCAGTCACGGATGGGAAATGCTTTGCTGTGAGATCAGATAAGATAAACTTTATTGAACCCACACTGGGGAAATTCCATCGTTACAGTAGCTCAATTGCACAAAAACAGATAGGAAAGATCATCACTGATCATCCTTGAGATGTTTCTACAACTTGATTGGAGTCCACCTGAGGTAAATTCAGCTGATTGGACATGATTTGGAAAGGCATACACCTGTCTATATAAGGTCCCACAGTTAACAATGCATGTCAGAGCACAAACCAAGCCATGAAGTCCAAGGAACTGCCTGTAGACCTCCGAGACAGGATTGTATCAAGGCACAGATCTGGGGAAGGGTACAGAAACATTTCTGCAGCATTGAAGTTCCCAATGAGCACAGTGGCCTCCATCATCCATCAATGGAATAAGTTTGGAACCAGCAGGACTCTTCCTAGAGCTGGCCACCCGGCCAAACTGAGTGATCGAGGGAGAAAGGCCTTATTCGGGGACCTTATAAAACCAAATGGTCACTCTGACAGAGCTCAAGCATGACTCTGTGGAGAGTGGAGAACCTTCCAGAAGAACAACCGTCTCTGCAGCACTCCACCAATCAGGCCTGTATGGTAGAGTGGCCAGATGGAAGCCACTCCTCAGTAAAAGGCACATGACAGCCCACCTGGAGTTTGCCAAAAGGCACCTGACGGACTCTCAGACCAAGACCAAGATAAAGATTGAATTATTTGGCCTGAAAGGCAAGCGTCATGTCTGGAGGAAACCAGGCACCAGTCATCACCTGGCCAATACCATCCCTACAGTGAAGCATGCTGGAAGCATCATGCTGTGGGGATGTTTTCCAGCGGCAGGAACTGGGAGACTTGTCAGGATCGAGGGAAAGATGAATGCAGCAATGTACAGAGACATCCTTGATGAAAACCTGCTCCAGAGCGCGCTGGTGCGAAGGTTCATGGCAATGACCCTAAGCACACAGCCAAGATAACAAAGGAGTGGCTACAGGACAACTCTGTGAATGTCCTTGTGTGGCCCTGCCTAGAACCCGATTGAACATCTCTGGAGAGATCTGAAAATGTCTGTGCACTAACGCTCCTCATCCAACCTGTTGGAGCTTGAGAGGTCCTGCAAAGAAGAATGGGAGAAACTGCCCAAAAACAAGTGTGTCAAGCTTGTAGCATCATTCTCAAAAAGACCTGAGGCTGTAATTGGTGCCAAAGGTGCTTCAGCAAGTATTGAGCAAAGGCTGTGAGTACTTATGTACATGTGCTTTTTTTTTTTTTTGCTTTTTTTTTTTCCTCAAACAAACCTCTTTCACGTTGTCATTATGGGATATTGTTTGTAGAATTTTGAGAAAAATAATGAATTTAATCCATTTTGGAATAAGACTGTAACATCACAAAATGTGGAAAAATTGAAGCGCTGTGAATACTTTCCGTATGCACTGTATTGCAGAATTATTGTGAATGTTTAGGTTGATGATGCAAAACAGCTAGCATTGCTACATTATATTGTTTTGTGTATTAAAGACTCATACGTATTAAATATATTAAATCTGACAGTCATTTATATCTTATTTAATATGTTATCATAAAAACCTTGTTCTATCCTTTTTTTTTTGTATGTAAAACTTTGATATTTTGAACTCAAAATGAACAGTGCTATACCTATGAGTGATTACACAATTGAGCTGCCATTTGTGTCCTATTGATATTACTTGACAAATATACGTAAAGGTAGACGAAATATTAATCATTGGTAAAGTGTCCTCCAAAACATCCTACAGTACCTATGTGCATGTTTCAGACAAAAAGCATTAATTCATTTCTGACTCACTATAACCACAGAGCTATAACCACTGAAATATAATCATTAAAATATTTAAAACATATTATTATTCTTACATTAATGCATGAATCCATTTACTATCTCATGCTTAAAAGATACTTTTATTAATCATCCATTGTAAGTTATGAACACATTTGTATAGTATTCCACAACAATCATTCAACCCTGTCGGAAACATTCGCTCCTACGAAATATTTGGAATAGTTCACAAGTTACATTTTACAACCATACTATTACATACAACCTAATAATGCTCCAAGGGCATTTTCTACTGCTAAGAACTGCATATGCCACTTTGGATGACTTCCAATTTTGATCAAATGTGAATCAACTACTAATAATTTGAATATTATATCAATTACATTTTTTAACTTGGAACAGGGATGTGGTGAGGGGTCTGGGATGAAGTATCAACATAATCAATCTGTTCATGTACAGTATGTCAGGAAAATAAATGAGTAGCAGCAGTCAGGGCTTCACAGCTAACAGATGGACCTGAAGGCACACTAGGGAAGTACAAGAAAAAACTAAATTCTTATGTTAAGGTTTTTTGGAAGGGGCCTGTACAGGGTTCTGATGTTTTTGCGAGGCTCTTTGTAAAACAATGTAAACTCTGATGCTGGTGAAATGCTGAAAATGTATATTGAAACATGTGGTGAGCTGTAATGGTGAACATTTCATATATCACTGGTTCAAATCTCTACAGGGTTCACTGTAGCAACAGATTAAAGGACCATACCATTCAAAATCCATGTCATTCGTTACTGTAGGATCTGTTGGGAGGAATTTAAATAGCAAAGTCCAGATAAAAGCTCTGGATCTGAACTGGATAAAACCGTACTCAATGGTCATGTGACCTGATGGTATAGGAGAACAAGCCTTAGTAAAAAGCTGGAAAAAGAAACACAAAAAAGAGTTTATCAATCCTGGATATTCTTCATCTCTTCGACGATTTTCCTTCATGATTAGGAGCATTCATCAGTCTTCTTTGAAAACTCAAGTTTGACATTTTTGGTGTTTTGACTAATATCTAATACTTGCTTGATGATGTCATGCTTTTCTTTGGTCATCATTTGGACAGACAGCAGGAACAGACTCAAGAGTAAAATGCTATGTCAGTTTTTGTTCTCTTGGTGTGTGTGTGTGTGTGTGTGTGTGTGTGTGTGTGTGTGTGTGTGTGTGTGTGCGTGCATTTTGCCCTGGATGGAAACCCCATCCAGGGTGTATTTCTGCCTCAGTCCCAAAAACCTTAAATCTTAGTGGTAATGAGAGTGTTTGAGGTTTTCAAGTTCATGGATCAACAATGAGTCATCAGGTCATCAAGATTTTTGTGGCTTTCGGGTTTAAACCAGCTTACCTCTGGGAATTGTAATTTTCTATTTATTACAGTAGCATTTTCAGGACTGGAGTCTTACGAGACTTAAGTCAGAAAGTCAGAAATGCTATTATCCTTTCCAGTGGTTAAGAATTAAATGCCAACATAATTCTACCATTTTATATATATATATAAACATATATGTTTATATATATATATATATATATATATATATATATATATAACATTATGAAATTCACACAGTCTATTAGCCAAGGACATTATCTAAAGTTTCCCCTCTTAAGTTTTACACTGGAGCTGTGAACCTAGTGTATCTTACAAGTAAGAAAAAAAGAATAGTGGATGGCTACTGCTCTAGTTTATAGCCCTGTCACATAGATGAAACTGTTAACAAAGAGACTACGTCTAGCACCGTAAAGGCATTGTTGATTTGTCTGGTATACAGTATAACCCTATTTCAGAAAATTTTCCTGAATAGATAATATAGGGTTTATTCTTTACCATGGTAAGATTACAAACCATCCTTATAGTAACAGCCATCTTAAAATATGATCTTTTTTTTTCTTAGAAAGTCAAATTGACTTAGGATAAGTAGTGTTGCTCAGAGTTTGATATAAAATTGTTCGCCTATTTGGATGAGACTGAATGATTTTGATTTAATTCAGAATTACTGATTTGTAGAAACAAATGAGCATACTTTACTATTCTATTCTTATTTTCTGGAACAGTCTTTGTACAAATGGTATTGATTTGCCACTGCTTTGAGGCAGGTGTGGAAGGATTTAGGCAGTTTATACTTTATTATACTTGCAGTTATAGGCTTACATTACTTATTATCCACATTAGCCTCGTAGCTCCAGTGCAAAACCTAATAAGTGAAGTTTGGGCAGTAAATGGTTTAGCTGGTTAAGTACATTAGAAAAAAAATTAAAACTACATAGATTTAATTTTAAGATGAAATATTCTCTTATATACAGAATATACTAAAATGTAAAAATAAATAAATAAATAAATAATGGGAAGAAAGAAAGAAAAAAAGAATCAGCCTGGTAAAGTGAATATCAATGTATCCAACTTCCCATGATGCTTCTAGATCAGGCTTTGCTTTTGTGTTATTTAGTATTTAGTTTTTTCGACTGTATTTGGCACTGATTTCAGTAACTATGCTGTCATCAATTACGTACTCTATACTGGAAGGAAAAACTTTTAAGCAGCCAAATGAGTCAGATTTTGCATCTAGTCTGAAAATGACTGAATGGTGCAAACTGACATTTAATTCTGAATTGTACATAAGCCATGAAAAAGTATTTTAACCAGTTATTTTCTCTTTTCTCAGTCTGCTAACTGTTAATTAATGACACATATTGATCCCAGTAAACTAGTTCTCTATTGCAAGTTAGATTTAATTTCCTGTTTTGCTTGTATTTTGTGGTCAGCACTTCCTCCAACCCTCATGTTAAATCTTTATATACTTTCCTGCGCTTTTGCTTACGGTCCCTGGTGGAATTTAGGCTTTGGTTTATTTAGGCTGTCTCTAAATGAACAAATGTAAATGTAAGTCTCAGTTGTCAAGGTCTTGTAAGACTAAGTGTGTTTGCAGTGCAATTTTGTGGATAGAAGTCTGGGTGCTTGGTTACTGGGAGAATAGACAGAGGTCCAGTGCCAGAACATCTGGAGACAGGAACCGAATCCGGTCAAGAATTGCTGGCCAGTAAATGTGGGATATCAATTTGATCTGGTGCCCTGGGAAAGTGGAACACCATGCATCTCCTATGTCTTTAAAAGTCTTTAAACGTGGGTGTGTGTGCATGTGGCAGCTCTATATGTTCTTGCAATGTAATCAAGGCTGAATGTTTACTTCCCCACTCTTAATCTCTTTGGTGTCTGTAAATAGGAGTTACCACAGGATATTTCTCAGACAGAGATGAAAACTATTCAAAATCCAATCCTCTAAAGACATGTAATTTTATTGCAAATGTCACATGACCCTATAAAAATACACGATATAGGGTGATCTATCTGCAAATTGTCAACTTCAATCATGCACAAAGAATAGAAAAAATATGGTCCAATATTCTTCAGTCCAGAACATTTTATAAGGCTAACTTTTATAAGGCCTTATTCAAACTTTCTTTTTCTGGGAGTGGTATTATATTTAAAGACCTTATCTTTAAATATACATATTTAAATCTTTATTCACAAGGTGTGAGTTTTTAAAATGCATTAAAACACAAAGATCATGGTTCAGTGGTACTGTGAGCATCACAATGAACACTCTCCTACCAGATAGGATGATTTTAACTTACATTTCTGGCATTTGGTGGACACCCATATCCAGAGGGACTTACAGAAGTGTTTTTAATAGAAGTCTCTAACTAAATACATCCCGATACAGGTTCACTAGATCACGGTCTAAGAATACTGTCAGTCTTAAAACACAAAGACAACTTTATTTATTTATTTATTTATTTATTTATTTATTATGTTTTAAATGAAAAGTGCCAATTTAAGTACTTTAGGAAGAGGTTGGTCTTTAGACATTGTTTGAAGACTGCCGGTGACTCAGCTGTTCAGACATCTAGGAGACATTCATTCCACCACATAGGTGCCAGAACAGAGAAGAGTCTTGATGAATGATTTTCTTGTACAATGAGAGATAGTGGCATCAGACTAGCGGTGAAAAATGATTGGAGGGAGCTTGGTGCAGTGCAGGGCGTGATACAGTAAGTGATTTGAGGTAAGTGGGTGCTGGTCCATTTTTGGCTTTGTAGGCAAGCATCGAAGTTTTAAATCTGATGTGGGCAGCTACATGAAGCCAGTGGAGGGAGCATAGCAATGGGGTGGTGTGGGAGAACTTAGGAAGATTGAAAATAAGTCGAGCAGCTGCATTCTAGATCAGTTGCAGGGGTCGAATGTAGCTCAGAGGAAGACCTGCCAAAAGTGTGTGGCAACAGTCCAGTCTCGAAATGACAAGAGACTGAACCAGCACCTGAGTGGCCTTGATGGATAGAAATGGATGAATCGTTCTAATGTTGTAAAGGACAAATCATCAGGAGTGTGTCAGATTACCAATGTGAGAGGAAAAGGACAGTTGATTGTCCATGGTTAGTCCAAGGTTGTGTGCAGTAAACAAAGGTGAGATCAGAGAGTTATCTAGGGAGATCACAAGATACTGACATGGGGATGAATCACCTGGGATGAAAAGCAGTTCAGTTTTGCTGGGATTAAATTTCAGCTGATGAGCTGCCAGCCATGATGAGATGTCTGCCAGACATGCTGAGATCTGTGCAGAATCAAGAGGATCTGAGGGAGGGAAGGAGAGGATGAGTTGAGTGTCATCCACATAGCAGTGGAATGCATCAGTGACAACCAAAAGGGCAGTCTCTGTGGAATGTGCCGCTTTGAAGCCAGACTGGTTAGGATCTGTGAGAGGTAAAGAGACATTTGATTGTAGAAAGTGCATTCAATGATTTTAGAAAGAAAAGAGAGATGTGATACAGGTTGGTAGTTTCCGATGTCAGAGGGATCCAGAGTGAGTTTCTTTAGGATGGGAATAACCCTTGAATGAAGTTGGTACATGACCAGATGATATGGAGCCATTGATTATAGTCATGATGAAGGTCAGGAGGTTTTGTGAGATAATCTGGAGCATTGTGGAACAATGACAAGGACAAGATGACCTGCAGGATCTCTTGCTAGATTACAAAAACTGTGCCAGTGAAGGAGAAGGGGTAGTGTGGGAGTTGGGAAAGAAGTGAAGGTCTGGCAGATTTTTGATCTTTTCATCATAAAAAGTTATCTCAATTTTAGTCTGGAAAAAAAGTGTGACTGAAAATCTCCTTCAGAAATATCAGAAACCAGTAATGGTCCTTCAGTATTATCAATCCTGTATCAATAACGATAATACAGTAACTAAGCTTGCTAATAGACAAGGCTATATTCTATATCTGTGGTCATTTTGGCAAATTATACACATAGAATACCTCATACCTTCCAAACCCTTTAAAAAGTACATTGCCTTTGGTAAAAGTAAAAAAAAATTAACTTGAACAAAAAAAAAAAAATAATAATAATAATAATAATCTATGTAGTGTATGAATGTGGGTGTGTGTGTGTATGTGATTGTGCCCTGCGATGGACTGGCACCCTGTCCAGGGTGTGCCCTGCCTTGTGCCCGATGCTCCCTGGGATAGGCTCCAGGTTCCCCCGTGACCCTGACAAGGAGTAAGCGGTTGAAGATGGATGGATGGATGGAGTATTTAAGATTAATTCTTTCTGTGTGGTCCTGTCTCTACAATAAAATGATGCAGAATCACAATTAAATTATCTGGACCCTCTGTGATGATGTGTTATCCTAATCGTATGTTACTTTCTATATTTTGCTTATTCCAATTAGATTTTTCAGTCAATATCCATGAAAGTATCTTATTTATTGTAAGTCTATGTTATAAAATGACTGTTTTTAGTCAGATGAAGATTTGAACTTTAAAGCCAGGACCCCCATTCCTTCAAGGTGGCCATTCTGCAGGGGTTAGCTTTTGTGAGTAAAAGGCACAAGGATATAACTTGGCTGGATTACCTTGACATTATGAGAAAACAGCTATAATGCCAGTTTCAGACGTGACAAAGACTGGGGAGCTTGTCAACTGTTCCATAAAAGATTTGGAATGCTCCGGAGGCTTCACTGGACCACATCATGGTACTGGGTTTCACTTTCAGAAGAGATTTCAGCAACTGAGCTGAAACCTATAAGGAAGCAACAATAGAAATTCACGAATCTAACCCTAACTCTACACTTTGCTCATCTAGGATGTAGCCTTGAAACTACATGATCTAGGATGTAGCCTAAAAACCACCAAATGTTTGTGAAATTAACATTTTCCAGCTTGACAATTTGTTTTCCAAGAGCATATTGAGGACTTTCCTTACATGCTCTAATATAGCCTTGGCACATGGCTTCCTTGATGTACAGTAGTTATGAAAAGTCTATACATCTTTGTTAAAATTGCAGGTTTTTGTGAAGATTTTTTATTTTATTTTTTTAATTACACGAAGATAAATAATGTGATATAGCAACCAATATATGCAAGGTCATATATGGAATGGCTGTCAAGACCAAAAGGCTCAAAACGTACACAAGAGTAAACTGTCAACAAGGGGTTGTGTCCATGTGGTTTAAATACTCTGCGAGCAGGAAGTAGAATGAACAAATGATGAAGAGTTTTTAAACCTCTGGGGAGGTTGCCCTCTAGTGTCATAGTGGAGAACTGTCCATGTGACGAATGGTTTTTTTTTTTTTTTTTTTTTTTTGATAGAACAAAGATTCTAATGACTGAATAGAAAAATTAGATTATTGTCTGTAATTCTTCTTTTATACATCCATTTTTGCTTTTTTCTATGAAGGGTCTCAATAATCCTAGAGGGTACAGTATATTTAACTGAATAAAATAAACAATAAACACGCTTTGCCTAAATTAGTTCACTTTTAATTACACTTTTAATGACTTTTTACTGTGACCTACACTGTAAGAAAGAAAGTAATAACTAACCCTGTAGAGGCAACTATGGCATAATTTGAGTGGCACACATAAAGAACCATTTTTTGAATGGTCAAGAGTTTAATGCTATATTTATATTGTCACAGTTCTATATAAAACTACTGACTTTACTAAAAAACCATTGAAAACCCCATTTCTTTATAAGAATTTTGAAGTATGGCAGCATTTAAGAGTTTAAGACGTAGGTTTTTTAGGTAGGTTTTTGGGTTTCAGGGGTTGAAAAAGAATGAGGTGTGAATGGAACTATGAAAAATAAGAAAATTATCACTCGTTCTGAGTTGTAATGACATCTGTTCCCCATTTTTCCTGCAGCACTATTCACTGCCCATGAATCAGAAGGCACTTTTCATAAAGAGTTGATATAGGAACTAAATCTTCAAAACGTAACTAATTATTTTAGGGTTTTCAACAGAATATCACTGAAAAGGTGCTTGACTGTCACAAAATGTTATTTCCCACCTCAGGCTGCACCAAATGAGCCATTTTATCCAACATTGTTGAGCAAGGGCCTTAACCCTCTCTTCTCCAGGGGCGCTGTATCACGGCTGACCCTGCACTCTGACCCCAGCTTCCTAACATGCTGAGATATGCGAAAAAAAGAATTTCCCTGTGCTGTAATGAATATGTGATAAATGCAGACTCATTATCATTATCTCGTACACTGTGCAAAACTGTGACTAGTTACAATAATAGCAAAAACCACATGACTTTTGATGCTTCTAAGACGTCAAACAGCACACCAGTAATGTAAAATTTGTAGAAAGAATGTTGGAGTGTCATTTTGGAGAGAAATAGATTAAAAATACAATCCTAGTGAATAACAAGATTCAACAGCCCAGGTCAACACCACCCTCTCAAATGAAACGAGTTTCTTGGTCTCCCTGAAATGATGACACACCAACTTCACGATTATATCATGAAACTTTTTAAATGCTTTTCTTTAGTTCGACAGGGAGGACAGGATAATATATATAATCCTCAGGATAATATATAATTGCTCCAGTTATATAACATTGCACGAAACATTCACACACACTCTCTCATTAGGTTGTTGTTCTTTAAAATTCTCATGCTCTCTCTCTCTCTCTCTCACACACACACACACACATAAAAATTTATTTGCAATGCTGACAAACCCATAAATTGTATATCAAAATGTTAAAATAAACAATAAACATCCAACAATGTTTCTGCTGTAAATCAGGGATTAGTGGAGAAGAAATATATTCCGTACTATACTTTTCCCAAACTTGTAGAGAAAGCACAAGAATGTGCACACACAAACACACAGACACACATGATAAAGGCTGCATTCCAGCGCAATTTATGCCTTGTGCTGTGTAAACACCAAGTAAACCCTGCATGTCCGCGTGTCCAGGCCAGTTCCTGCTTTCTGTCTGCCATCTCAAATCTCCTAGGCTACCTTTCTCTTTTACTGTATATGGGTCAAAGACAAACAGGGCTCTCCTAAAACGTCTAAAGATTATAAATGTAATATACTTATAAATATGGGAAACATTTTACCATATATTAATATTCAATGAATGCTTTTAAAATGATGAATCAATGCATGCTCTAATCCTTAGTTCATAAGGAAATAATGAAGCATATGTTATACATTAGCAACCTCTGAGTCATATAAATAGCTATTTATAATACTAAAGTAGAAACATAATGTGAAGTCATTCTGTTATTCATGACTTGCAGTATTAATAAAGATCATTACATTATGAAGGGTGTGTTTGGAATCAGTGTAAGTTAACCCATTTATAGGCCATAATATAAGACATTCTGAAATACTTTTAGTGTATTTTTCCTTTCCAGTACCCTGGTTCTATATATATATATATATATACAAAAGTGAGTACACCCCTCACATATTTGTAAATTTTTGATGATATCTTTTCATGTAACACCACTGAAGAAATGACACTTTGCTACAATGTAAAGTAGTGAGTGTACAGCTTGTGTAACAGTGTAAATTTATTGTCCCTTCAAAATAACTCAACACACAGCCATTAATGTCTAAACCACTGGCAACAGTGAGTACACCCCTAAGTGAAAATGTCCAAATTGGGCCCAAATTGTCAATGTAGTTTGTGTATGTGTGTGTGTGTATATATATATACACACACACACACACACACACACACACACACACACACACGCAAAATAATTTTGGTCACCTGACCATCGAATATGTGGTTGTAATGCTGTAGCATTACAATTTCCCTTCACTGGAACTAAAAGGACCATGCTGTTCCAGCATGCACAAAGCAAGCTCAATGAATACATGGTTTACCAAGGTTGGAGTGGAAAATCTTGAGTGGCCTGCACTGAGCCCTGACCTCAACCCTACTGAACACCTTTAGAATGAATTGCAACGCTGGCTAAATGCTAGGCATTTTCACCTGACATCAGTGCCTGACCTCAGTAATGCTCTTGGGGCTGAATGAACACAAATCCTTACAGCCACACTCCAAACTCTAGTGGAAAGCCTTCCCAGAAGAATGGAGGTTATTATAACAGTAAAGGGAGACTAAATCTGGGATAATATGGGTGTGATGGTCAGATGTCCACATACTTTTGGTCATAAGTTTTCATGTGATGATATATGCCTTTGTCAGTCAGAGGATACTAAGTTTAATTTTGTAGGGGTGTGAAAATTTGTGAAGGGTATGTGCCCCGGCCCATCCCAGTGCAGCATGGTGATGTAGCTTACAGCAGGTTATGGTCACTGAACTGTTGGGAAAGTAGATGTCGAGGCTGGATGTCTTTAGTATAATCTTTTGTCATTTCAGAAATATCTCTAAGATAAGAAAAATCATGCCATTACATGATGCAGAAGAACTAGTTCATGCTTTTGATACCTCTAGGTTGGACATTTGTAATGTCCTTGCTGTCTGGATGTTTCAATATGAGCATAAACAAGCTCCATTAAAGTCTGCACTAGAAGATTTGATCACATCACGCCTATCTTTTTCACACTGCATGTGCTCACAGTAAAATTTCACAATGAATCTAAAATTCTACTAATGACCTATAAAGCACTGAATGGTCTTGCACCTCAGTACTCGAGTCAACCTTTGGTCTTTTATGATCTGCCACTCCAGCTTTGAGGCCGAGGTTTCTCTTGCAAAGCCCTACCACTTAAGTATCAGCCTTCCAATTAGTGTTTCTTTAAGTCTAGGTTGAAAACCTATTTGTTTAATCAAGCCTTTTATTAATAAGTTTTCTGTTAAGCAAAGGTGCAGATTTTATGTGCAAAAAGGCTGTAATTAATGTAACTGACCTTTATTAATACTGCAGGCCATGATATTAATTAAGACAGTGACTTAACATCAACTATTACTATTATTAATGGCTATTCATAAATGAGTCAGAGGTATATGAGGTATAACGTATTAGCTAATTATTTCCTGATGCTCACGGAATTAGTGCATGTATTAATTCATCATTACAAAAGCATTGATTATTAAAAAAAAAAAAAAGCATTGCTTATAAATGTTAATTTCTGGTTGTTATAGTAATGTGTTAGTAAAACCTGCAACAGATTAAAATATAATAAATTTTATTTTGTACTTTTTTGTGATTTTTTTATGTTGGGCCATTAAAAGAATGACACATGTAGCAAGAAGGACATTTATATCTTTTTATGACATTTTTGAATAAATCACTCAGCACAGGCTTCAGCATCCACACCTAATACCAAACAGATATAGCCATATTCAAGTGTGCCAGAACTTCAAACATTTAAGTTGATTCTAGAGTAGAGTTAAAGGAAGCTACACAATCAGACAGGAGCCAGGGATGTAGTGTGAATCCTTCCAGATGTTGCTCTCACCACAGTTTGTGGGTTTTCTCTTGCACTGGAAACAGCGGCGGTACTGTTCACACTGATCCATCAGCAGCCTGCCACCCGACCTGCATACATAAACATATTCAAATAAAACCATAATGTGCAGTAATACTGCAGACAAAGTGATAAGAACTCCACATGTACACTGACAAGAGGCATATGTTCAAAAGCAGTTTCCTGAGAAATGTATAATATTATATGAAATCATCCTACTCCTACAGTATTTCTCTTCTGTCTCATACATTTCTAGAAATAAACAGCATATTAACCTCTGAATGTCTCAGCTTATTGCCCAGTTATTAATTTGAAATTATATATATATATATATATATATATATATATATATATATAATATGAATTTGTTACTATTTCAGA
>JAFFST010046661.1:137348-150491 GCA_022414735.1 Noturus placidus
ATATATATACTATGAATTGTTCATAAACTACAGAACTAATGAATTTGAAGTGCACTATATGTAGTTACACTTCTGAGTAAAGTCTCGGCCCAGTAACAGGTAACAGGTTCTGGGCATTTAAGGTGCTTTGGAAAATTAATCAATACATTCTGACCCATCAGATTTGAGAATTCAACAGCTGTTGTATAACTGAGAAAGAAATAAAGTGTAAACTGCTTTTCACAACAATAGACAAAATTGCAATTTAAAAATGAAACCTAAATATAAAAGTAAATAGAAACTATATAATGTCACAATATGATTACAAAATAATCTACATAGTTGTTCGTGAAATCTTCTTTCATCTCAGACCCCCTTTTCTGTAAACCTTTCAAGATTCTTTGCATTCTTTGTTTTTCTTTTTTTTTACCATCTTTTTGCCTCACCTAATGAAAGCTCTCTCCTCTAGGTCTCGGTCATGTTTCAGGTCAGTGCTGTGAGACCATGTGTCTTCTAGTGTAGTCCTCAGGTTCCTCAGCCTCTCATAACGGGCGATTCGATCTGCTATCAGTCTGCCAAGCAATGAAATCTAAGATCAACAGAGTCTCATTGCAAATCTGTAGAAAATTGGACAAGTTATTTCTTATGAAAAATCACAAATGGTTATGATTTTGGATGGGGTTTAACAGTAATAACTTTTGAAATCACTGTTTGTTTTGATTTCTTCAAAAACCTCTGCTGCTAAATACAGTTGCAATCAAAATGATTCAACCCCCATTGCAAAGCAGGTTTATTGTCAACATTTACAGACTTTCAGTTGTTTGCAATAAATAAATCAAACAAAAGCAATTGAAATAGTTCAACACAACGAATGCTTCAAGTAGTTTCAGCAAATTCAACTGAAAATGCAACGTATTATGACTTCTCTAGTCTCAAAATTATTCAACCCCCTGAATAGAATCCCTCACAACAGCACAAATATACCAAACAGGTGTTGTCAACGGCTACAACCAGATGTCTGAGATGGCAGGTTGTGAAAAACTATCAAGTGACTGCAAAAGACCTGCAGCAAGACTTGATGGTAATGGACACTAAGGTTTCGGTGAGCCCAGTAAGGCGCGTACTAAACCCAGGTTTCCATGACAGAACTCCAAGACGTTCACCACTTCTGACCCAGAAACACAAGAAAAGTCAGATCAAAATCATAAATAAGCCACAGATGTTTTGGGATTCTGTTCTGTGGAGCTATGAAACAAAACTTTTTGGCACAATGCATCAGCATTATGTCTGGAGAAAGAAGAATGAAGAAAGAACACTGTCCACAGTCAAGCATGGTGGAGGATCGGTGATGCTCTGGGCTGCTTTGCATCCTCTGACAGTTGAAACCTGCAGCGTGTGGAAGGAAAAATTGATTCATTGAAGTATCAGGAAATCCTAGGAGAAAACATTATGCCATCTGAAGCTTGGGAGTAATCGGACCTTCCAAGAGGACAATGATCCCAAGCATACCTCAAATTCCACCAAGGCTTAGTTGCAGAAAAAGCCCTGGAAGATTTTACAGGGCCATCACAGTCACCAGACTTGAAGCCCATAGAAAATCTCTGGTGGGATTTGAAGAAGGTGGTTGCAGCACACAAATACAAGATTATTACTGAACTGGAGGCCATTGCTCATGAGGAATGGGCCAAGATTCCACTGGAATACTGCCAGAAGCTATGCATCTTGTTTGCAGCAGGTCATAACGATAAAATGGTGTGCTACTAAGTACTAAAGATGTTTGCCATGAAGGGGTACTTTTTTACTTTTGAGACTGGAGAAGTCATTATAAGTCTATGCCTTTTGACAGTAAACCTGATTTGCAGTGGGGATTGAATACTTTTAATTGCAATTGTATTACCTCATGTGACTTCAAAGGAAATATACAGTCCTCAGTGAGAAATATTATTGACATCTGTCTAAAAAAAATACTCAAAACACTGAGTATCCGCTTACATCTTGAACTGTATGTGTATATCAGATATTGAACTAGCAAAAAGCACACTCCATGATCTTTGACCTTAAACACATGTGCACTGACTGCTGAACAATTCCTTATGCTTATAAGAAAGATCCCTTTCCAAGAATATATCAGCATGATCTGTTAAAATATTCACTGTTCGATGAATTCAATGAACTCATTTTTCACGAACATCATATCGGAATCAATCTGGATGTAATGTAAGCCTCTTGGTAAGCAGCTTAGACTGATCTGAACACATTGCAATCTCTATGTGCAAGGAATAAGCTGACACATCAGTGCACTGGTTCTCCATTCAAGTCTTAGTGACTCAATTCCTTGCAGCCTTTTGGTCTTTCCCTCACTTGATGGGACACACCTCATTCAACCTATCAGCTCGTTATCAAGAGTTAAGCCATGTGTGTTTAAGGAGGGAAAATGCAAACAGTGTGAAGAGCACTGCATCCTCGGGACTGAGACTGAGTGTTACTGTGTTAATGCATGGTAATAGATGATGTGACTGATACGACTGATAGTTCATATATACAATTGCAGGGGCTCTCAAAATTTTTACAAACAGGAATCAATTTATCTGTTTAAAAATGCACCAGCTAAGGCAGATTTAGTTTTGCAAACAACCCATAAAAAATTAGGCTTACTATGTGAATGTATACAATGACATCTTGGCTATTTATTTCTTTTTTTCCACCCATAGAACTCATTTTATGAAAATTGTTATTAGATGCCAGTTATTCCACATTATTTATAGGCATAAAAACTTATTAACACAGGCTGGTTGTGATTTTCACCACCATT
Organism: Noturus placidus; assembly: GCA_022414735.1. Lineage (NCBI taxonomy): Eukaryota > Metazoa > Chordata > Actinopteri > Siluriformes > Ictaluridae > Noturus > Noturus placidus. The sequence continues at coordinate 140,140 of JAFFST010046661.1, forward strand.
TTCACATATACGATCAGTTTTTCTTACCTGTGTTCATAAACATTACTCAGAATATTACTGTTACTATTTGATCAATTATATAATGTCTTTAAAGTGCACCTATTATGTTTTTTTTTTTTAATATTACCTTTCATGTAGTGTGTTATATATCAGTTTGTGAATGTAAAAACTTCTGCAAAGTTTCAAAAATCAGAGCACACAACAAACTGAGTTATCAACTCCCAAAAGAAGGAACCGATTCTGATCAGCTGAAACGAGTCGTTAGTAATTACAGACTTACTTCCTGTATTAACCTATGTAATTTAGTAGCCAAAGACCTGCTCTGGTCTTCATCGGCGGCTCACTGACAGCGGTAGACCAATCAGAACAGGCTGGGACATGTGACCAATCAGAGCAGATTATGCTCTCTGGAAGGAGGAGTTTAGAATGAATCATTTAGAACGGATCATTGAATGAGTCGTTTGTGACACTGAAGGAATAAAGGTAATGCTGTGGTTAAAATTATGAGCACGTTAAAGTGTTTTTGACCTTGGATGCATGTAAATCTATTATATGAGACCTTTAAAACAAAATTAGGGACGTTTCAAACCCACAATAAGTGCACTTTAATATTTTTATTGAACCGTAATTTGATTGCAAGAAAGTTACGTAACCTATAACGAAGTCTGATGGAAACATTTATGAATGGATTGTTTATGAAAGTGTGTATGTCAACTATTGCACTTGTGGCCTCTGACGCCCTTTTAACATATGTGGATGTCATGTTTGCTTTAAATCCATGTGGTGAAGGATATGAATATGACAATAAGCAGGACAATGTGACCATAATAATAATAGCTGTGTTCAGTTTGCATCAGAATGGCACATTTTAAGACTTTCCTGAAATTGAAACAAACAATGACGTTAATAAATGAAACACAAATATGATTTTGGCCCTGTTGCATTCCCATCTTTGCACACAAACCACACCCATTTGATCCCTGTAGCATGTCTGTATCTATTTTGTGCCTGTTCACAAAAACGTTGTTTACGTTACTAATAATTGAGTTAAGATGAAGTACATTAAGTATTTCAAAATATTATAGCTGTGCTGCAGTGGTACATATCAACCAGAACATGTGGGTGTAGCAAGTATTTTTATTGTGCTGCTCTGGTTGTGCTTTTCAGGCTGTGTTTACTCACTCCTGGTGGTTGCGCTGCAGCATGTCTCTTTCCTTTCTCTGCTCACTCAGCCGGCTGCACAGCGCCTCTTTCCTCTTGCTGGATGCTGCCTTTAGCTGCTCTTCACAAACTCTTTGTGCTCTCTGTTTTTGTTCAGCCAGAAGGGCTGGAGCACCATCCCTCACACCAAAGACAGGGCCGTCCGAGTCAGGCTGACGTGCAGGGAGGCCTGGGCACCGGTGTTCCAGCTGAGTGAGGAAAAACACACACACACACACACACACAGCTCTTGCATTACACTTTTTGCACTGATCCTGGGATTACTTGACATGTTTACATTTAAATAATACATAACACTCTTTGCTTTTTAACACTCTTTATCCTAAATGTGCAACACCAACCCTTATCCCTAATTTGACTTAAACCCTGCCTGTACAGTCCTGACTGTGGACGAATGTTGCAATTGCTGTACAAGACATTTTGTGTGCCAATTAAGTGCTTCAGATAGAATGTTTGCTAACCGAACCTATTCAAAGCTTTAAACCTTGGAACTTTAGAAAACGGGATGCAGGAATGATATGTTTCTATTATTATGTTCATTCCCTTACTTGGATATCTAGGGCCTTTTGGAGCCTCTTCATGTTCTCCTTTTTCTGGAGAAGTTCCTGGCCTTTCAGTTTCGTAAACCTGAGAAACACAATAGCACAATTGAGCTTTTCTGTGCAGTGCAGTACAGAATAGTACCTTTACCAACCCCTGGTCGAGTACCTGTGTCTGTTTAACATCCCATAATGGTACCTGTGAAAGTACAAGTTTGCTGGAAGTTCTCTGGAAGTCATTCAAGCTTTGAGTTACAGATCAGATGGTAGTGTTCAAATCCCACCACAACCAAATCGCCATGGTTGGGTGTTTGAGTAAAACCCTTAACTTCAGCTCAGTTCTATCCTGCATCAGCCACGTGAGCAAATGTACGGGATTATGTTATTTATATGTATGATATTATAATACTTTGCTACAATATTTTTTTAAGTTGTTTACTGTAAATCTTACAGTATTGACTCATAGTAAGCTACAGTAATTTTTTTTACAATGTTATGTCACACACTTTTCTCGAACTACATGCTTTTCTCAAACTCTCTGAATTATTGGGGATAAAAACGTTCCCTATTCGAATTGTTTTATCAAACCCTAAATATAATTTTGTTCCCAATTACATTTGTAATTAGGATATTGTGGCTCGTAAGAGAGGTCCTGCAAGCCTCCACGGGTTTCTCCCTATTTGATTTCAAATACGGCCAAAGACCATATGATGTCTTAGATAGCACGCAGGAAAAGACCTTCACAGAGAATGAAATGCAATACGTTCTTGACTTGAGTGCAATGCTGCACACGTTGGGGCAATTACCACAGGAGAATTTGCTCTAGGATCTGGAACAATAATCCCAGCTGTATGAAGGAGCACTCGATTATGTGAGTTTTCCCATGGAGATAAAGTGCTCGTATTATTACCCATGTCAAGCTCTAAATTACCTGCGATGTGTCAAGGGCCATTGGAGGTCAAACTAATCTCATAGAGCATCACATTGAGACTCATTCCCAGGGTGGTTGTGCACAGGCACACCTACCACTTGCCTGAACCCAAAAGAAACCGGTGGTTTTGGAGGAACTTCAGGCTATGCTTGATAAGAGTGGAATTGAGGAGTTCCACAGTGAGTGGTCTAACCCCATTATCCTGGTACCCAAGGCCAATGGTTCAGTCTAGTTCTATGTGGACTTTAGACATTCCCTGCGTCCCAATTGATATTCTATTCATACTAAATATTATCAGAGATTAGAATTAGTGTGTCCCAAATCATAGTATGTTGAAATAAGTATCTGGATGGTCTACTGTTTCCGGTAGATTTTTGAAGTGTGGATCCATGGACACTTTTTCAGCTAATTCTGCTCATAACTCCTTGCACAAGGAAGGGAGGAGCTTTGTGACTGTCTGCTTTGCCAAATTCAAGAATGCATTTTAGAGTGGTGTAAAGGAAATGTGGGAAAATAAATCAAGCAAATTATCATATTATTTACAGATGAATTAAATGATATAGTATAAAATATATTAGGAATAATAAATGATGAACTGCAATGAGGAATCCATTCCAGGAAGTGTTGTTAGGTCCCAGTACTTGCATACTCTTTTACTATACACTAAAAAAATATGTAGTTTGTTCTTCACAAAAGAGTACATGTTTTTAGTACATAGCATAAGTATGCCAATTAGGATGCAGGGATTGATTCCAATGTCCCACGAAACTGCCTTTTCCACTCCATTTAGTTTACACCAATTTGTTACCCTTCCTTTCGGGTTGTTCAGGGCCCCAGTCATGTTTCAGTGACTCATGTACAGAATTCACCCATGAGCTGCCTATGCCATCTATGATGACATGTTACATGATGACATGTTCCTGGAACAAGTAAGTGTTGTTGGAAATTGGTCTGGGGTCTCTGTTACTGCTGCTCTGTCCATACTGTCTATATCTTGAACAGTGAATGAGTGAGAGCAGGAGAAATCTCAGATACAGCAAGACACATTCATAGTCTTACTCATCAGCTAGCTGGATTTGGCGTAGCCGCTCAGTGAGCTCCTGGTCTTGGCATCTCTGTGTGTGGTTCAGCCTCCTCTGGGTCAGCTGCTCTGTCAATTCCTGCATGTAGCACCTCTGCTTCAGAAGCCTGGGAGGAGTGACAGGCCGTCTACCAAAGATGTATGAGCTCTGGGACAGTGTGATGTGTTAGCATAATAAAAAGTACTGAACGTGTTATCAGCATAATGACACAAATCAGGTTGCACTGTATTTTTAAATAATATAATGCTACAGAGAGCAAACCTTAGTTTATCATAATGCATGATTTTACTGAAGGTGAGGCACTGAGTTAGATTTAGATCAGGGGTGTCCAAAGTCAGGCCCCAGGTCCAAACGTGGCCTGGGGACAGATGTTAAATGGGCCGCAGATTCTCTCGTAGGATGTATGATACATGTCCCACTGACCAACATGTTGCAGTTTTTCCTTTCACCTAACAGTGGGAGCAGACTTTTTTTTTCCAACTGACTGCACCTGCAAATTAACTTACTGAAGGAAATTTTAGTCATGGCTACAGACAAAAAGTGTAAAGTTAATTACAGTAATTTAATTACTATTGCGTTAATTAAAGAATTATGAAACAAATCATGGCCAATGCAAAAAAAAAATTTCAGAGGATGGGAGTGCAGAGAAACTGAAGCAGCAGGAAGCCATCCTGTGAGAAGCAACTTTATATGCAGGTAAATACTTTGAAGGCTAAAACTGCATTTTGACACTCCCCCCACCCAGTTTCTGAAATTCTCAAACCAGCCCATCTGGTACCAATATCTCTACCACAATCAAAGTCATAGAGATCACACTTTTTTTTCATTCTGTTATTTAGTGTGAACATTAATTGAAGCTCTTGACCTGGATCTGCATGATGTTTTGCATTGTGTTACTGCCACATGATTGGCTGATTTGATAACTACATGTTCAGGTGTTCCTAATAAAATTGACAATGAATGTATATATGTGTGTGCATGACCAGCCCTTGAGTATTTTGTATTTGGCCTCCTTTGAAAAAAGTTTGGACACCCCTGTCTTACAAGTATCGACATTTAGTTACAGTAATGCTTAGAGCAATGGGAAAGCCCAATAACGATAGCATTTTAAGTGTGCGAGTGTGTTTACATTGATAACACACACCTCAAACTGGGACGACCTTGCTGACTTCTTTGCCTTCAGTGTTTCAGCGACCCCGAGATTAAATGCTGCCATCTTCTTATTGTCCTGCCGTTTCTGCTCTTGCTTGACCTTAACGCATTACATGACTGGATTTTTTGTTGTGTGGATATAATTGTATGGTTTATTATGTTTCTCTAATTAAATAACATTGTAAATATTTACAGTGACAATAGGAACTGTGTGTGTGTGTGTGTTGGGGGAGGGGTTTTGGAAATGGGATGTGGCCAATCCTCACTTGTTCTCTCTGTAAGTACTGCTCATCTCTGTGTTTCTCAGCGAGCAGCAGCAGTTTCTCCTCTTCCTTGTCCTGTCTGTGTCTCTCCTCTGCCAAATACAGTGGTACATTACGCTGGGCTCGCTGCATACACAGGTAGCATAGCTCCTACACACACACACACACACACACATACACACACGTGACCACATTCAATAATTGCAGTAGAATATGGATTTCACAAGAATGATGTAAAACTCTGATATACAACCCCAATTCCAAAAACGTTGGGACGCTGTGTAAAATGTAAAATAAATGTAAATAAAAACAGATCGCAATGATTTGCAAATCTCAAACACATATTTTATTCACAATAGAACATATAAAACATATCAAATGTTAAAACTGAGTAAATGGACCATTTTAAGAAACAAAAAAGGGTCATTTTGAATTTGAGGGCACCTTTCAATGAAAAGACACCATCAATGCTGAAAGATATATACAGGTTTTAGAGCAACATATGCTTCCATCCAGATTCCATCTGAGAGACTCTGCCTCTCTAAGTACTGTATTTTCCGCACTATAAGGCGCACCTAAAAGCCTTAAATTTTCTCAAAAATCGGCCGTGCGCCTAATAATCCGGTGCGCCTTATATGTGGACTGAGTTCCAAAATCTGTAAAAATGTTGTGCGACTTTGGTTGGTGTAACAACCGTATGCGCCTTATAACACGGTGCGCCTTATGTATTGGTCAAGTACAGAAATAGACCCCGTAATTGAGACTGCGCCTTATAGTGCGGAAAATACGGTATCTATGATACTGTTTTTATACCCAATCATGATACTGACCTGTTGCCAATTAACCTAATTAGTTGCAAAATGTTCCTCCAGCTTTTTAGCAACACATATTTTGTAGCCTTTTGTTGCCCTGTCCCAAATTATTTGAGACGTCTTGTGGCCATGAAATTCAAAATTGCCTTATTTTTTTTCTAAATTCAAAATGACCCTTTTTTGTTTCTTAAAATGGTACATTTACTCAGTTTAAACATTTGACGTGTTTTATATGTTTATATGTGAATAACATATGGGTTTATGAGATTTGAAAATCATTGCGTCCTTTTTTTTATTTACATTTTACTCAGCGTCCCAACTTTTTTGGAATTGGAGTTATACATGACAAGCTGCTCTAAATCCATGGTGGTAAAACGAGGGTGCAAGGCCCTTTAAATCTTGACTTTAATCTTTATCAAAGTTATAATATTTATTTATTGACTTCTAGTCATTATTTATGTATATATGTATATAATATTTTAATCCAAACGTCAAAAACTCTACAATTACGCATATAAATGCAGTCAAATAATATATTAAATAAAACAAGCCAAATAACAAAATTTAATGACAATTAAACAATAAAAATAAGAAATGTAAAATCTATACTGCTTCAGTAAATACACTTGAATGTATTGTTTTTTTAAACTTTTAAAACTTATAAGGGGATCTATGGAATTATTTATTTATTTATTTATTACATTAAAGGGGTCTCTGGCTGCAAAAAGATTGAGCATCTCTGCTTTAAACAATATTCTGAGCATTAGATCCCTCGCATGTGGACAGTTTTAAGACTTGCATAGCTCAAGTAAAAAAATGAACAAGCTGACTCACCTGTCCAGCTCGGGTGTGGTCGAGGCATGTTGGACTTGGAGAGGCAGCTTCTCGCCTCACTTCTACTTTTTCAGCAGTGCCATCTGGTGGCTGTGGGGCTTCAGCATGTCTAAAATTGTACAGGACTTCTGTCAGGATGTGCAACTGTCTCACATTCTATATCACTTGATAGCTAATTTTATAACTAAACATTCAAGTGCCATGATTTGAGGAAGAAAATTAGTGTCTTTCAGGTACAGAGAAAAAGGTCAAAGATAAACCTGGACAAAAGGTTTCCAGGAGCATTTTTCAGATTTATTTCACCCCTAAAGAACCATTAGTTTTAAGCCTTATTGTGCGTGTCAAAAATATAGAAACTAAATAGCGCGCTTTCCAGAGAAGCCAGAAAGTCCTCAGCCTTGAAGACCTTCCCGTGGTGGAAAACTTAAAGACTGTAATAAAACACTGACACGTATTTTTGATTCCTTCAATAAATGTCTCGAGAAAACACATCAACAATGAAACGTATCAACAATTAAGCATATTTTTCTTTCTTAAATGACATCACTTTGTAAAAGATCTATTTCTTACTAGCCTTACATTGTCACCACACAAGTCGTTGTATTACAGGTTATTAAATAATATTGTATTAGTTACAGTTGGCACTACTATCCGAGTTACTATTATATAAAATTAATCAACACCTTCTAACTAATCAAATTTGAGAATTCAACAGCACTGTGTTAATGATAATTTATAATAGTAATAAATAATAATTCATTATGAAGTAATGATTCATAATTAATTAACCATATGTATCGGTTTGTAAGATGTATTATTATTGTGAATAAATGACCAATTAAAAATAGCTCTTGATGCTGGATCTATAGCACAAACAGGTTTTGAAACTCATAAAGCGTATGAATATTCCATGAGTTTCATGAAGCAGTGAATTAAAAAATCGGTTTATCAGCACGCCCCCCCCCACTGAGTGGTAATCTCAACCCATTCAATCAACACAGTCTGAGAGAACAGGTTGCTAAAGGCCAGCATGTAGACTGTCTGCTTCGTACTGTGATATGGAACAGTGCTGACAGGTGGCAGCGTCCTCTGCATGGTGTTGGGTTTCAGGGCCGATAGATGTTGTGCTTTTGACACTGCTCTCAGCTCAGAGATGTAGTTTCAATTATAATGCTTTCTATTCTAATCTGGCAGTAGGTAATCTGGTTCTAGGTCAGAATAAGAGTGACTTTGACAGAGGGTTTCAATTACACTGGACTTTCAGGACTCATGCAGAGTCTAGCCATCATGATCTATTCAGTACAATGAATTTTCCATTGACCTAGGACATCTCATTTGATGATATCAATATAGATGTGCCACTTTTGTTCTATATACAGATTGGTAGCAAATTAAAGAGGGGGAAATGGCTTGGGTCCACTTTTCACATTAGACGCCAGGGTCCTGACTGATCACCTTTATCCTGTGATGAAATATTTCTATCCTGGGAGTGGATTCTTTCAGGATATCTCAGGCATCAACAGGCACAATGGCTCAGTGAATGGTTTGATGAGTATGAAAATGATGTAAGTTTTGGCCTGACAGTCACTGGATCGCAATCAAATTGAACAGCTATAGAAGATTTTGTACCAATATCCACAATCATCAAAACACCAATATTGTTTGGAAAAAAAATGTGCAGAAGCCTGTTTTTGTTGTTTTTGTGTTGAGTTTTGTGTTGACAAAACCAAACAAATCAAACCCGAGTTAATTAAGGGTAATGGGTTTCAAGAGGCTGGTTATCAGTTGAATTTCTCAGTCAACCCAGGTTTTAACCCTGCATCGAGTTTTACTCAGCATGCACGTACATATAAAAGCCAGACGTTTGCAGCAAATAGCCAAAAGCGTTCAACATGGGGAAAAAAAGTAGGTGTGCATATTTCCCGTTGAAGAGCAATAAATTATGTGGAAATATGAGGAATGTTACCCTCCACTAAACACATTTTTGGCTGCCAAAGTTCGGGAAAATTGCAGATTGTGTAAATGCATAATTTACTTTTACAGGCTCACAATGAGAAGCGGATTGAAAACTTATAACTATAGAGCAATACCCTCTTCCAAAAATCCACATCTTTCATACAGATGGTCATCAGGAAAAGCCAGCACAAACACTAAAGGGTTAACTGGCATGTGTCAGATTTATCTCACTTTGCTTACAGCTGATTGGTCCAAATTGGGTTGGAGTCTTCTTACCCAGAAAAAAACCCTGCTCCAGAGCAGGTTAACTTTGTAGTGTAACTGTGTAATGTACCATGGTGATGAAACCTTGCTAAAAACCAATCCACCTTGTTGAGACTGAAAAACCAGAGTTTGTTCAATCTAAACTCAAACCTACATGGGTAGCTACCTAAACCAGCTTTGTGAAACAGGCCTAAGTACAGCTCCAGAGAAGTGCAGAATCTATGCCAAGGCTCATTAAAGCTGTTCTTATTGCACATAGTGGCCCAGCATCTTCCTAACACAATTTTTGTTTTTGACCTCTTTAACCTGTCGCACATCTATATACAGTGCTGTCAAAAACTATTTTTCTTCTGTTTTTTTTCCTCATATTATATTGTTAGATCAAAAGATCAAACAAAGGCAACCTTAGTAAACACAACATATCATTTTTAAATGATATTTATTGAAGCAAAATAGTTATCCAATACAGGATGGGGCAAATACTTTTTCACAGCACTGTACATTATATGGCCTAAGGTTTGTGGACATTAGACTATCACACCTATACAGTATGTGCTTTTTGAACATCCCACTCCAGATGGGAGTTCATGCTGGTGCCAGTGGTGTGTGCACAGGTGGAAGAGCGGGTTGTCCACTAATCATAGGGTTGGCAGTTGATTCCTGGCCCACGTGACTCCACCTGCCGCAGTGTCCTTGGGCAAGACACTGAACCCCAAGTTGCTCCCGAAGGCAAGTTAGCACCTTGCATGGCAGCTCTGCTACCATTGGACACAGTGTGAAGCGCTTTGGATAAAAGTACTATATAAGTGCACCATTTTTTACCATTTACATTCACACACCCATTCATACCCTACAGACACTTTGGATATGTCAATCAGCCTACCATGCATGTCTTTAGACTGGAGGAGGAAACCGGAGTACCCAGAGGAAACCCCGGGAGCACGGGGAGAACATGCAAACTCAGCACACACAGGGCCACAATGGGAATCGAACCCCGGACCCTGCAGGTGTGAGGCTTACATGCTAACCACTAAGCACCCACAGATATGTAATATTCAATCATTTTTTGCAATAAATAAATTCGCAATTGAAATATAGAAATTATAGAAATATAGAAAATTCTAAAGGGTTCACAAACGTTCAAGCATCACTGTAACTATAAGTTCTTCCATCTAAAAAAAAAATCCTGTTTCTGAAAAAAAAAATTATAATATGCATTTAAAGCTTAAGTTGAATTCTGAAGAATTCATGAACTTCTTCAGATGAACATGTATTATTATACTAATTATATATATATA